>PVJA010006677.1:32838-72143 GCA_004027025.1 Myocastor coypus | reverse complement strand
TCCAACATTGCAAGTTTAACTGGTGGCCCACTACAATTGTGGAACATTGGACTGTATATGCATCTGCTTCCTCTTAATTCAAAGAGAAGAATTTTTTTTTCCCTTTCCCTAGCAGCATCAATAAGAAGGTGGGTCATGCCCACACACTGTGCTTTGTATAACTATTGTGAGGACAATATACAATGTGTCAACTGTTAAAAAAAGAAAGAGAAAAAAAATTAGTGTTTATTGAAAGTGTTAATGTTTAATTGTTTGATCAATCTTATACACCGATATCTATTAATCTAAACTGATCCGATGATGCAAATATGTAATATAAATATTGTTAAATTTAAAAAAATTAAAAAATACATGAAAAAAAAACTAGACTGCAACAGGAGACAAGGATAAAATGGACATGAGAGATCCTCAGAACGTAGACTCCCAAGACCCAGGCATTGGCTGTGTGGATGATAAGGGGTGGGGGATGCAGGTGGAATTCCCATAATGAGGGCAGCAAGCTGCTCGGGTCAGACTGCCGGGAAAAGAAGACCTACCTTGAGTGGCCTCCAGCCCCCTCCCATCCTTCCACTTCTGGCGAAGTTCTTTTTCAACATAAAGAAAGCTCCCTAACTTTACATAATGCTGAGAGCTAGACATTGCTTACAGAAATTGAGGGATGAAGCTGTAATTTGACCTACTCCAAGACATTGCTCTATTCCTTGACAGCACAAATGATTAAAATGAATAAAGCTAAATTTGTAGCACAAGAATCAAGCAGACTACTAAAATACTGAAGGAAAATCCAAGCAATTTGTCATTAGTCACCATCAGTGGCCACTGCCAAGGGCAAGGAAGGACAGAGGGATTCATTTGGCACAAATTTTTTTCCTGGGAGCTGGAAGAAGCTCATAAATTAAAGCCAGCTGGGAATGTATGAAGCCACTTTGAAGGAGACAAACCACCTTATAATATCTAAGCTGGTCAAATGTGCCCTTTTCTTTTTTCTTTTGGCGATCATTTAATTCTCACAGCCCAAGCTGCCCACTTCATCCTACCCAACCCACATCAGAAATCCCAGTCGGGGAGGTCATACCCTGAAGATCACCAGCTGAACTAGGGGAAGAGAAAGTATCTTTATGAAATGCACAAAAACTGGCTTCTCAGAAGATGTCATCTTCTCGATTGTAGAACATGTCTGATTCCACAACCCCAAAACTTTCGTAAGGGTAGTTTCCATCTGTCAGGGACACCTCGCTCTTCCTCTTCTTCCTCCTCAGGGGCTCTCCTCCCTGCAGGTCAGATGGTGTGGACAGGACAGAACTCTTGATCTGGGGGTCTTTGGCAAGTGGAAGCTCAGCCATGCTCCGTGCAGCAGAGTCTGAATGACTGGTTGGGGGCCAAGATCGTTCACCCCGCAGCCTTCTTCTTATTTCTTCTTCTTTGCTCTGAAAAGCAGTATTAAAGAGTGAGAAGAAAAAAGTCCAAGGAACTATAAATTCGTATTCATATTGCTTGTTGTGAGCTTTTACGACTTTTCTAGCCATTTACATAACGTTTGTTGAGGAGCCCCTATTGAAGAAGACAGCGGTGGTGGGATGACCTCCATGGGGTCATAGTACAGCACTTGTTGCCTCCTAGGTCAAGTAGAGAGATGGGGAATGAAGCCTGAAGGACTAGAGCTGTGAAGGCTACCCCCTGACAGAATGGACAGCAGTGCTGCAGGACGTCTTCTGTCCTTTGGGCTCCTCTACCCAGCCCTGCCCCTGTTGTTCCTCTTAGCTCCGATAGAAATTTTTTTTTATATATGTTATGGTTTGTATCTTGTTGTTTCCCCAAAGCCTCACGCAGTCATGGGGCAGGGACTTCTAGAGTTTGATATTAACTCATGATCCAGTGGGATTATGGGTCTTAGTGCTGCGGGGATTATGGGTGTGAGTGCTACACCCAGCCTGGGGCAGAGAGCCTGAATGTAACATAAGGGGGGACAGACTTCCTCTCCGTAGCCATTGTTGCTGCTACTCCTCAATTTGGCTCCTCATGCTCTTTACCATCACCATGAACTGCTGCCCTCTGCCCTGTGCCACTCTGCTTGGAGCCAGCCAAGTATGGACTGAAACCTCCAGTGACTGTGAGCTAAATAAGCCTTTCCTGCCTTCATTTTGGGTGTCAGGTATTTGTCTCAGAAACAAGAGAAGACTAACTGAGACAGTATAGAAAAAAGTATCATATTTAATTTCAAGAATTGGATATTATTTATTGAAGCTACAAGCCTGAAATGAGTTTTTGTTCAACTTGATGATATTGCTTCATTCTTTCACAACACAAAGGCATTTAAAGGAAGAAGAAATGCTAAGCATACAGTGTAAGAAACGTATAGAGCATCCGACTAATGAGTTCATCTTGAAGCTAATACTGGTAAAGGTCTCCCCCAGGCTCCTGTACCTTGCGGCGTTCCTCTGCAGCCTGCATCTTTGCTTCTATGTCCTTCATTGTGAAGTCCTTTACATCCCCTTTGGTCTTAAGTTTCTTCAGCCTTGCTGGTGGCTTTCTCACTGGCTTCTCAGTTGTGTCCACCTGGAGAAAGATGTCTTTTTAAATAGACAAACTACATCCACTAGCAGAAGGAAAGGCAGAAGATCGAGAATAAATGTACTGAAAATATAAATCCTAAAAAAATCTAAGCTTTCTAGTAGCAGACTAATATAACTATAGCAACTTGAAAGATGGTAAGAACAAAATGAAATCCTAAAAATAAATTGTATTAAATAAATGCATCAGGCAGTGACATAAACAACCTGAAGAATGTCAGGTGTTCTGACACTGGATGAATGAGGACTAAAGAGGAAGAAAATCCTTGAGTGAGAGACGGAAAGGTAGAGAATGGGTGATAAATTTGTAGTTCAAGTAAAAGTAAGTTCAATTTTTTTTACCTTGACTGATTTATAAGATTCAACAAAAATGTCAATTGATATACTATTCCACAAGCCACAACTGACTTCCATTTAGAAAAAGATTAGCTTTTACTACTTTTGATCATGTGGTTGAGAGATAATCCTTGGCTGGACTTTGCTATTGAAAGTTTACAGATGTATTCATAGCAGTAGGAAAAAGGTGTTTCATAAGACTGAGTGTCCTTTCAACAGTTCAAAGATATTACAATGATTTTCTAATTATGGTTTCTAGTCACAAGGAAGGTAAGTTTTATAACGAGTTTATGAGGAAAGTTTTAATTTACATGCTTTGAAAATGTGGGCTGAGAATGTAAGTTAAGAGACCAAAAATTGGAGAAAAAGAAGGGCTATGAGGATAGCCAATATTTTGGCCCTAGCCCTTCAAGGTCAGTAAGGATTCAGGATATAAGAGAACCTGTGCTGTAATATCCTATAACTCAGAGGTGTCTCAAATTTTCTGGCCAAGGAGATTATGGGACCTCAGAGGAAAGGGATAAATGAACTATAGTGTGTCTAAGGAGAGTCACCCAGAGAAAAACATTCTCTCAGGCTTTCACAGAAAGCAAACTGGCCAAGCAATCGCCGTGACTCGTCCTGAAGGCTGACACTAACAACAGTTCTACAAAGTACTGTATATGGTTCCAAAGTTAATCCTGAGGGTATTGGACCTTGGAAGATACAAAAAATGAATGTTTTGTTATACAGGTCTTGCTTTGACTTGCCCTTGATCACTCAGCCAAAAAAAAAAAAAAAAAAAAAAAAAAAAAAAAAAAAAAAAAAAAAAAAAAAAAAAAAAGCTTAATTACAGTGCATGAAATGCAGAGCTGGATTGATGAGATGAGCTGTAGGAGGTTTGGATCAATAGCCTCCAACATTGCAAGCTTCACTGGTGGCCCACTGCAATTGTGGAACATTGGACTGTGTATGCAAATGCTTCCTCTTAATTAAAAGAAAAGAATTTTCTTTCTTTTTTTTTTTTTTCTTAGCAACATCGATAGGAAGGTGGGCCATGCCCACATACTGTTCTCTGTAGAACTATTGTGAAGACAATATGCAATGTATCAGCTGTTAAAAAAAGAAAGGGGAAAGAAAGAAAAATATTGTTTATTGAAAGTGTTAATGTTTAATTGTTTGATCAATCTTATATACCTATATCTATTAATCTAAACTGATCTGATGATGAAAATATGTAATTTAACCATTGTTAAATTTAAATAATAAAAAAATTAATTAAAAGAAAGAAAATGTGCATTTATTATGAGAAATAAAATGATGCATGATTTCGTAGTTCTATTTAACAATTGGCTCACAATGTTATTTCTCAGCAAGAACCTTTTAGGATATTTTGTGGATCTTTCCAGATATTTTCTCTCTATAAACAAACATCTATGATGTTAAAAATAATGTAAATAGGATAATATTGCATGGTTCTGCAATTCACATTCTTTATTTTATTTAATATTGGTGTTATTCTAATTAGTACTTATGCATTTATTACAACTAGGGAAACATTTTAATGAGCTATAAGTCTTTATTGTAAAATGAACTGATTACTCTTCTGAATAATATCTCTGATAACATCTTTTTTAAAGATGAAGAAACTGTTAACATCTATTTTAATTTCCAAAATGCTCTCTTTTCAGACTATAATGTAAATACTGGGAAAATAAATGAAGCAGACAAAGAGAGGCAGTTTAGCATCATAGAGGCAAATAATCACTAGGGTTCACAAAAATCTGTGCTTAAGTTCTTCTGTGGTTAGGGAGTGACTACCCATTAGTTGTTAAATTCTTTTAGCCTTGGCTGCCTTATTTCTAAGACAGGCTTAATAATAATAACAATAATTCTTTTTGAAGGAAAGAATATGCAGTATCTTTATATGCAGTAGTAGTAACTACTTTTCTGTTGGTGAAATTGATGACTTTTTCTTTTTCCTTTTTTTTTTTTTTTTTGCTACTGAGGATCAAACTCAGGACCTTGTACTTGCCAGGTGGGTACCTAAGCCACTGAGCCATTTCCCCAGTAGAAGACTTTTTCTTTCTTCAGTCCTCATTCATCCAATGTCAGAATGCCTGACATTCTTCAGGCTTTTTATGTCACTACCTGATACATTTATTTAATATAATTTAGCCTTAGTGTTTACTTTTGTTCTGACCTGCTCTCAAGTTGCTGTAGTTATACTAGCCTGCTGCTAGAAAGCTTAGATTTTTATTTAAGTTTAAGAAGACAGCCCACAAAATTGTAACCAGGATGCAAAGTCATCATCGTGTTAGGGAAGGGAACCCGAAAGGCACCTGAGTGGAAACTGGGACCGGAAGCAGTTGCTGGCCGCCCAGCAGGCTGTCCACTAACACCTCGTGTGTGCCCAGAGACAGGCCCCGCTTCTTCTAGGGTTCAGATTTCTTACCCATGGCACAGTGGGAGAACAGGGGACTTTCAAGTTTCCTTATAGCCTTAAAAATCTGAGTCTTAGAAAGTCTTAAAGGAGAACATTGGTTGATGTTTTGCTCTGTTAGTCTTTAGACAGTTTTCTGTAGTATGAAATTTCTACTGCATGGAAATTGAGCTGTACATTGAATCAAGTCCCCACCCCCTCATTTTATATTATTCTTGTGACCTTTGACTTTTAAGCATCTGGCCGGCAACAGTCATTTGCTGGACAGAGATGAACATAATTGCTATCCAGGCTGAATTAAAGCTACGGTGAAATTAGTTTGACAACTTTTCCTGGGGATGCTCACGCACTCAGGGTTAAAAGAAAATTAAACAGTAATCCAAGATCAAATAGAGAAATTCTGGGTCAGACTTTGCACAGCAGCCTGAGCTTTGACTAAATTATAAGATCACTCAGTAGTTCTTAGAGAAGCTTGAATTTTCAGGTTTGGACCAAAAATTTTAGTCTTTCTGTGGCTTTATCTCAAAATGATGCCTCTAAAGTCATATTCTTCCTCCCTTTGAGAAGTTAATCCTGCTTGTACAGATCTTGTCCTTTCTTGAGTCTGGCATTTTGTGAAAAAAAAAATTAAATGGCCTATATAAACTTACCTATATTCTTTATAGTTCTGTGAAGTCATGATTTGTCAAATGTTGACACTTATAAAAGGTAGTAATGATTGCATTATGCATGGAGATGACACCAATACAAAATAAACAACTACATTAAAGCCAAGAGAAGTTACCAGTATGATTACTTTATTTCAAAAAACTACTAATTCTAAGACACTGCGGTGAGATTCATGTCTTGCTTCTAGCCATAATTTATACAATTTAGCCAACCTAACTTCTATAAATTATCTTACATCTATAGTGTATCATTCAGAGATTTACTATTAACTATTGACCTATGGATGAACCTACCCTGGTTTTGTTCCCTAAGAGAGTCTCCTGCGTAGACTGTCAATGTCTGAACATCCGGGTTCTTTTGACTTGCCAGACAGGCAGGTGGTCACTGCCATCATTAACTGGTATTGTTTAGCTGTAGGTCACTCTACTTCCTCCTTCTTAAATTCCAGTGAGATTCAGTCAGTAATGTGACTCTAACAGGATGCGAACAAACTCCCTAGCTACACTAAAGGTTACCGGGTACAGAATAAACTTTGGCCAGACACAGGGAGAATTAATAGAAAATTCACTGCACTTCACCTAGAAAGACCTAGAAAGTGCTAAGAGGCAGGGCTAAATAAGCTTGGGATAAAAGATATCTAATCTTTTTAATACCCATATGGATAAATGAGTCTTTTACATCTCTCTAAAGAGATCCATGCCAATTAATAAAAATATGACCATGTGTACGTAATACTACTACATATTTATAGAATAGCCAGCTTAAGACTCATTCGAATGTTTTATAATACACAAAAAGAGTCATTTAATGATCTAATGCTTAGCTTCCCAATATTCTATTTCTTCCATAGGATTTTAACTCTCAGATAAGTAGAAAATCTGTTAGTATGAAGGTATTTAAATGCTGATGATCCAGACCCAGAGAGCACTATGGAACTGTTGCAGTACTCACTGGCAGGTGAGCGAAAAAAGTCAAGGAAAAAAGGAAGATGAAAGGAACTGTGTTTGTGGACACAGATGAGTGCATGGACTCTAGGAAGGGACTCTTGTGGGATTGGTCCTGCTTCAGGTGATGAATGGAGGCCTCCGTTTTTCAGCATCCTTTATATCATTTCAGTATAAATGAAGACCCAATGGGAGAGAATTACCTGGCTAAGATAGGGACAGAGATGTGTCTTGTGTTTTCTTGTAACTGTCTACTGGGCTCACATATGAAGCCTTTTAAAAAAAAATTCTCACCTTTTTGTGTTTTTCATATGATATTATATTTAAAATATTTTTCCTTAGAGCAAAGAAAAGATAATGTTTATATTGGGCTAGATTGATCACATTGCAGTAGCTGCTGATATTGGTATTCCTTTTGGCAGGAGGGCTTCTTTTTTAAAAAGAGTACAAATTAGAATTGACACAAAAGGATTACAAGTGATACAGAATTTCACTTTAAGATGATATGAATTTCACAGTATTCATTGACATACATAGCACTGTCTTCCAAGCAGTTATTTATAATACCAGATATGTGTATATAGAGTTGCATATAACTAGAGAACATACTGTGAAGTGAAATCAATCAGACTCGCATGTGCAAACATCACATTGTCTCCTTAGTGAGAACCTCAAAGAGAAAAATGGAATCTAAAGGGTACGATAGATGCTAGTATTCTTTTTTTTTTTTTTTTTGTAACATCATTTTCTTTTGTTTCTTTGACTTTGGTTTTTTAAAAAATCAATTTTATGATTTTTTATAAAAATTATCAGGTACTTCTCAGCATTAACAATCTAATATTTCTATACTTTATTAAATTCTCCCTTAGTCCTTCAATATTTATTCTTGTTCTTTTACTCTGTCCTTATAACTTTTACTTTAAATAGAGCCTGTGGTTTCTGACAGTACTGTTCTTAAGTGCATCTGAATATGAAAGGCTTTACCTGTGACACTGAGCAGCTGTATTCTTTTGTACTTCCCAAGTGAAGAGTAACGTGTAGTCTTAAGCTCTATTTTTAAAATCTTTATATTTTCAAGAACATTTTAAAATTCTTGCTTACAATGAATGAGGAATGGATTATGATTAAAAAGGATTAGCCCTTCTCTGCTTGCTAATGAGTTTGAGACTCTGGGTGCAGGTTTGTTGACATTTCCAGACACCCCCTGGAAATATTTAGAGGGTTCTGTAAGGCACAAAAGCAAGCTGCATGCCCAGGCACAAGGCCAAGGTGGAATCTGGACCCTGGGAGTTTTGGAAGTCTCCCAAGTGACTCTGATACACAGTCCGGCCAAGGACCAAGATACCAGCAATAAAATAGAGAGCTGTGTGTTCCTGCTCTGGCTTGTTCAAGCCTGTCCCAGGATCTTGGGACATTTGGCCTAATACTAACGCCAGGGGGGAAAGAAGAGAAAGAATTGTGACATTTTTGGAACCTGTCACTTTTAAGTCCTTTTGAGACTATCCAACCATGATCCCAGTGATCACCTTATTTCGATAGTGGGAAGGGTTCACCTGTAGCTCCCTGATGGGTGTGTTAGAAGTCAAACCCAGAGATACACTTCTCTTACAATGGACTTATGTTAATTAGCCTAAGGGCTCTTTGCAAGGTATAAACCAGAAGTCATTCATTTTTGGTAACTGAATCATTGAAATGTATTCTAAGGGTGTTACTACTGACCCCAGCATCAAGGCAGCCAGCGCGTCCAGCAAGGAAGTATTGCTTAGTCATTGAAGGTCTTGTGACACACGCTCCTTCATAGTCTGCTCTCTGGGCTTTTGGACACATCTACTACTCTTCTGTTCCCCGGAGACTCACAGCTGGAGAAAGAAATATATCCTCTCTCCCTTCACATTAAAGGCTTATGCTTCTAGCATTTTCAAATATGAACAGACACTGCAAAAGGTTTTGGTTCATGAAAGTGTTGTACTAACGCACATTGTCATTCAGATGATGACATTAGGCTTTCCATTACCTGACCTGCTTCTCCCTTTCTCTTTATCCCCTGTCTTCTTAGTGGCAACCTGACATGATTCTTAAGGTTTAGCAGTCTTGTTTTCTTACCCCAAGTTCTTCCTCCACAATGTCTTTTTTTTTTTTTTTTCTTTTTCTTTTTCTTTAAAGAACTAGTGAATCTGCATATTTCTTACTTGGCTATTTCTTCTGGATGTGTTCTAAGTACTGGTGGTATCTGTGAGCATCAACTTAAAAATAAACAATACAGGACCAGAGAGATGGCTCAGCAGTCTAAAGCGCTTGCTTAGGCAAGTTTAGGCAACTGCAGGGACTGCAGTTAGATCCTTGGCACCACATGCTGCGCCAGCCCCACCCCCAGGGCAGGCTGAGCCAGTCATAATATTCAAAAAAAATAATAAATGAAAATAAACAATACAATGGGCTATCATCTTCACAACTTGCTCTGAAACTTACTTTAAAAATTTAGATTCCTAGGCTGTGGTAAAACAAATTAAAATCAGAGGGAAAATCTTATACTATGGAAAAACAATAGCAGATGGATCAAGATGAATCAACATTAACAACAAAACTGTATATATGATTTCATGTTTGATTTGTATGTGTGTGTGTGTGTAAATATATAAACATATGTGTTGTAGCTTTGGCATAGAGGCCTAAACACAAATTCAGTTTTTTTTTTAATTTTTATTTTTTCTTGTTTCAGAACTTTTGTATGTTTATTTATTAGTTTTATGGCCGGCTCAGCCTGCCCTGAGGGCAGGGCTGGTGCAGCATATGGTGCCAGGGATCGAACCGCAGTCCCTGAAGCCACCTAACCTTTCCTAAGCTGGCGCTTTAGACCACTGAGCCATCCTTCCAGGCCCCACAAATTCAGTTTTATATTTCCAAAGTTAATGAATGATAAAAAATTCCAAAAGAATGAGAGTATGTATCACTCAATGGGGCTTACTGTGCCTCAAATTTAGGAGAAGCCAAGATATGATTAATTGGATTCATTCATCATTCATGATCAGAACAATGCTTGACTCCACAGAGGGTGGTGGTGTGCCAAGTATGAAGGAATTTATGGAAGAAAAAACCTGGCTTAGATAAATGCTGTCATCTGCACTGTAAGCCCTATCTGCTTAGAATAATGACTCCTGATCAATCATATTCTGTTGTTAATTTTAAATATAAGCTAATGTTAATCACAAAATTACTTGCCGTGACATCATATGATTCTCCATTTCTAAATACTTTGCTGCAGCTTTGGATTATTCCTTGAACCATTAGTTCCTCCAGGATGTCTGACGACTTTGGTCGCTCTCTGTTCTCTAAAGGCTGAAGTTTATTGATTAATCCATTGGTCACTGGGTCTTTCAGAGGAAAAGAAAGAAGAGAGGGAAATTTAAGAACAAAGGTTTTTATCAATTACATGTCTTACAACTCAGACTACCCACTTAAATCTTAGTGTTTGGTCCTGTTATAAAATTCAGTAAGTCTTTTAGGTTCAAATTCTGACTGTTGTCATGGAGGAAACATATCCACATAATGTGTTCTATATTTAGCAGGTCTGACACTAGCATAACAAAGTCTTCTCCACGCTGCTATGTACTACTTTTTGTTGTAACAACACATACACACTTGCGGACAATGACATGAGTTTGCTTGTTCAATTGTGAAGCTCACCTACAGCTAAGACACTGGCATTCTTGTGACTCCTATGAGTTCCAGTTTGGTTTCTATGCTTTGTATACAGAGGCTAAACAGCATGATGTTGTCAAGGGACACCTAGCTCTGCAAGCTCTGGGTGTGCAGTGACACCATCTGCTCAATCTGTAGAAGTAGGAATATGCAGTTTTGAAGTCTCTGAGCTAAATCAGAATTGGAGGTAGCATAGTATCAGCTAAAGTTTTATTAGGGATTTTTAAGATGAGCACTGAAACCTTAGTAGGAGACACTTCATGAACTGTACAGAACTCTTCACTGGACATCATCCAGTTATTTTAATTATCACTTAAGCAGTCACATTTATCATCACATTGTAACATGAAGGGTGCTGGCTGGTTGTTCTGGGGGCACTTCTGCTTTTCCTGTTCAGATTGGTTCAAGGTGGGGTCCTCAGAGATGAGATGTCTTCTATTTTTTTCACCACCAGGAAGTTTGCAGAGTCACTGAGTCCACTGCACTGAGTGGATGGAGTCTTTTAATGAAAAAAGTTTAACCTCACAGGCAAAAAAGACAACTTCAACCAGTTCATGCTGGGAAGGTAGACAATACACTCGCAGACAGGCACGTGCACTGCTCAGACGTGTCTCACTTCAGAATATTAATCCTACTTGTTACAAAAGGTCTCTGGAACTAACCCCAGCAAATAATCCCAGAAAATTCTCTGCCATCTCGTATCTTTTCAGGGCCTGCTCTTCTGTCCACACAAGTGTTTGAAATAGAATCAATTCTCATCTTAAAGTGCTCTACGTAGACTTTGGTACTAGGTGATAAACTACATCAGCCAGGCTGGTGAATCAGGAACCTGGAACAGTGGAGAAGAATTCTCCTCGTGTGCTCAGAGGTAAATCTGCTTCAAGGAATTAGAATGATTTTTAAAATTGTTGTTAGAGGGTGGGCTTTCTGGGACAATCAAGATAATAACTATTGCTACTTATTCAATGCTTAACATAGCTATCCTGGACTAAGGACTTCACATACTGCATCGCATCTAACTCAACCATAACTCGGCCAAAGGCATTATTGCAATTTTATCAACACGGATGGACACTGATTAATTTGATCAAGGGGACTTGAGTTACAAGTGTGTTAACCAGGACTGAGTCCAGACTGAGTTTCAACATCCATGTTCTCACCAAATGTCCCATGTAAAATGCTAGACCTCTGTGCTCAGGGCCTCTTTCTGAATGTGTCTCTAAAGGAGATATCATGCTTGACGTCTGCCACTAACATCATAACATTATTGTAGCTGCTCTGCTCCATTAATTTCTAAGTCCACTGAAGCATCTGGCATGATAGTAACAGTAGTTTACCTGAACAGAGCCTCCTAGAAATCACAATCATTGGAACATGCTCTATGGAGCACTGGAGAACAGTTGGGAATGTTTAAAAATGATATCCTGCTTCTATTTTATTATAAAAGTGATACATGATTTCCATAATAAATTTAGAAAACATAACAAGGAATGAATCATTTCTCAGAGATTACTATTTTTAAATATAAAGTTTTATTTAAAAAATTTAAATTTAATGTTTTTCAAAATTTGACATCATACTATAAACATGATATTATTTCTTATGCTTACCTTAGCACTTTCTTATGCCATGAGAAATTTTGTGTAAGTGTAAAAAGTAGTATTATACTAGAAAATATGGATGAAGTCATCTTACCCTAGTTATAGGGAGAAGCTTTTTTATCTTCTCAAAATGCAAATGTATTAAAAGATCAATAAATTTTACCACACTAAAGATAAAAACAGACATTCATAAGGCAAATGAGTTCAAGTAGACATCCTGTATCTCCAAATATATGTACTGAAAAGTACAGTGCTATTTTTCATGCTCTTGCCAAAAATATATGACCTGAACCAGACCATAAAATTTCAGACAAGCCTAAATTGAGGAACATTCTATAAAATAAGGGGCATACGCTCTTCAAATATACTAACACTAAGGTCTTAAAAAACATAGAAAATCTCAAGGTGGTTCAGATTCCAGGAGACTAAAGGTACATGATGAATGAATTAAGCATGTGATCCAGGATTGGATCTAAATCATAAATTTCCTTATAAAGGTCTTTCTTTTGTGACATAAATGATATTTGAATAAGGTCTATAAATGAGATAATGGCACTGTTTCAGTAGTAATTTCTTTCTTTTTTTTTTTTTTTTTTTTTTTTTTTGTATTTTAGCAAAGGTTCTACAGGGTGTTCAGGGTCTCACTACTAGGTTGGACTTGTAGTGAGCCACCTGATTACAGCCACCCAAGAGCTGGGATTATAGGCGCACCCCAGCACAGGCAGTCTCAGTTGCCATCTCAGTGCGCCCTAGGGGTGGGGCTGGCACAGCAGTTCAGTGTTAATTTTTTGATTTTGATTCTTGTACAGAGATTTTTCAAAGAATATTCTTGTCTTTAAAGGAAGACACACTGGCTTGTTTGGAAATACAGTCACATGAAAACTACAGCCAAATCTCAGAAAAAATATCTATCTATATGAGGTATTATGATCATGCAGTTGTGGTAACATGTTAACACTGCGGGAATCTGGAAGGAAGAAAGCAGATATTGGATTGTTTTGCACTTATTGATTTTTTGTTGCATAGGATATTATTAAAAATAAAGTGTTACTTTTTTTTTTTTTTTTAAAGGAAATACAGGCCTAGACTTAACAATGTTTTGCCTTAAAATATTTTGGCTTTAAAATGGTAGGAGAGCCACCTGCATCCAGTAGGAAGCATGCTTTGAGATTAGGATTTGGATCCTATTCCCCCCCAAAATAAATGGATCAATCTTCCCTCTGGTCCTGTACTGAGACACTGACTACAGCTCCCAGCTGGGTCCATGATCAGAAGGGGAAATGACCAATGCTCCAATGTGTCACGTGGCTGAGCTACCATGGGATGTTTCATGAATGACACGCTGCTGATTCATTTTTAACTTACTGCATTTTCAACTGATGTTTATCAGGATGCAGCTCCATCATGAGTAAGTCAAGGACCATTTGTACTTGAGAAGCGTCAGTGTTAGTTTAAACAAGCAAGCAAACATGGTTTTGAATTCTTCATCGATTAGACGACTAACAGCATCATTTACTCATGTAATGAAGGCCTGAGGCTAAATTCTAATTTAAACATAAGAGTCTTGGGCTGCCCAGATAGTACAGTGGATTAAAGCCTCTGCAAGCAGGCGAGGGACCAGCAGTTCGCTCCCCCCTCCCCCCACCTGCTGTGCTAGCTCCTCCCCTGGGCCATGCTGAGAGGGCAATTGAGACTGGTTGTGATGGTGTGCATGCCTGCAATCCCAACTCTTGGGAGCCTGTAAACAGGTGGATCACTAGGAGTCTGATCTAGTAGTGAGACCCTGAACACCCTGTAGACCTTTCTGTAAGAATACACAAACAAAACAAAACAGAAAAACCTTGGGGCTGGGGAGATAGCTCAGGGGCACAAGTGCCTGCCTGGCAGTTGCAAGGTCTTGAGTTGGATCCCTGGTTCAGAAAAAAAAAAAAAAAAAAAAAAAAAAAAAAAAAAAAAAAAAAAAAAAAAAAAAAAAAAAAAAAAAAAAAAAAAAAAAAAAAAAAAAAAAAAAAAAAAAAAAAAAAAAAAAAAAAGAAAAGAAAAGAAAAGAAAAGAAAAGAACCTTGCCTTTTAAAGTGCTCTCTGGTTCACAAAGTAGAGACAAAAGGCCAGCAAACATGTAATGCCTTTAAAAGAAATAATATTTCATACAGATCACTATGAAAAAGAGTTTTTACCTGAATTTACTGTTTTATCTCTGTTCCCAGGAGATGGAGAACTTTCTGGAATGGTTCCAGGTAAACTTCCCATCAGGGCTTGCGGTTCCAGACCCTCCGTACCATACACAGTGTCCTGGGGCAGTGCCCCTTGGGTCTGGGTACTGTAGTCCTCCTTTGTAGGCTTCACTCTGCTATCAGCCTGTGAAAAGGGACAAGCTTGAAAAATCCAGATTTTCTGTGGGAATGAAAACAATACTGCAGGGCCAGCTTTGTAAGCATTGAGCAACTAGTGACTGTGGCAGGCTGGGGAGCACCCAGGAGCCCGCAGTGGCGAGGCTACGAAGCTACACAGACGAGACCGAGACACTGGGCTGGAGGTGCTGGCAAGATGATGCTGACTCATCCACACTCCGCAGGTGCTAGAGAAGAGGAAGAGGCGGGACGAGGCGAGGTGGAGGCAGGACAAGATCTGAAGACACCTTGGCGCTGGAACTGGAGACCGAGAAAAGGGCGGTGAGCTAAGAACTGTAAAGCACCCAGCTCCAGAAGCTGGAAAGTGAAGAGCAAGGGCTCACACTTCTGAGTCTCTGTGCTGAGTGCGATTATCTTGGATTTCTGACTTTCAGAAGACATCTGTGTTGCTTTGAGTGTTAACTTGAGTTTGTGTTAATTTTTAGAATTAGGAGTAGCAAACTAATACAGTTCTACTCATTTGTGTTGGTGTCCAATAGATATCAGTCAGATGCAAGCTACTATCTTGAGGCCTTTAGAGGACACTGAGATTAGAAAGCTCATGGTCATCTAATAGACAAGAAGAGGTACTACTATGTAAGAAGTATCCTCAACAATGAAAATATGTTAATTTTTCAGGTTGAAAATGTGATGCAGATTCTTTGTAAAAGTGATTTTAAAACATAGAAGGCAACTATGAAGCCAGTTATGCAGTGAAATATCAACCTAGGTGTTGCCATGAAGGGGCTTTGCGTATATGAGTGATATTTACCATCAATGACTCTAAGTGTAAGAGCTTATCCTTCATCATTTGACTGTTGTCTTTCAATCAATTGAAAGCCATCAGGGTAGACTTGAGGTCCTCCTGGAACTTCTCCTCAAGCTGTGGGTTCTCAGCCTACTCGTTATGACCCCATGCCCAGTTCTGTGGATTTTGGACTTGTATGGCCAGCTCTGTGTTCACACAAGCCATCTCCCTGAAGAATGCTAATTGTCACAGAAACACAGATATAAGAGGAAGTATCAGCCCTTAGGTGGGTGGAAGTGCTATCATCATCTTAGTTATTGCTTCTTAAATGTATCTGCGCATAAAAATAACATTTAAAGATTAATTGGAATTGTCCAAAAAGCCCATGGAAAGACGCATGATATCATTAGCTATTAAGTAATAGAAATCATAATGGGATGCTTCCCACTCACTGGGATGGCTACAGTGAAAGAAAACAACAATAACAAGTGCTGGTGAGGATATGGAGAAACTGGAGTCTTCAAGAATCATTGCTGTGTGAATAAGAGATAGTGTAGGTAGTTTGGAAGTTAATTTTAGAGTTTCTCCCCCAAATTTAATCCTAAGAAACACATAACTTGGAAATTCAGCACCAATTATATACCATTATTTGCTTGTTAGTTTTTAATTTATACATTTGGTATAGGGTCTCACACTAGTGATCCTTCTGTTTGCAGTCTCCTCAGTGCTGGGATTACAGGTATGTGCCACCATGCCCAGACTCCCTGGCTCAGTGTGCCTGGGGGTGGGGCTGACATGATATGCAGGACCTGGGATCAAACCCTGGTCCCTGTGCTTGCCCAAGCAGGTACTTAGTCCACTGAGCTATCATGCCAGGCCTACCAGGCATATACCAAATAAAGTGAAATTATGTGTTCACCCCAAAACTTGAAACTAAATGCTTGTCATAATTTACAATACTCAAATAGTGGAAATGGCTGAAATAAAAAGTAGTATAGTCATATGAAGGAATATTATTTGAAAATAAAAAAGTAATGATGAGCGTACAACATAGACAGGTATGACAAGTAAGGGAAGCCAGTCGTAAAAACCACTCATACTCATAATAGGCAAATTTGTAGAAGCAGGCGATAGATAGTGGCTGAGTGAGTCTAAAGGAGGGGAGCATGGATGAAAATGAAGAGTACTGTTTCTTTTAGAGGGGACAAAAGTGTTCTAAGATTAGATAGAGGTCATGGTTGGCAATTGTATGTTTTAATTATATCATCTTTTTAAAAATTTATATATTTATTTAGTGTTTACTACAGGGTCTACAGGGTCTTACTACATAGACTGAACTCATAGTAATCCTCTAGTTGCCAGCTTCCTACGTGCTGGAATTACAGGCTCGAGCCAACATGCCTAGTCTTAAATGCTGTCTCAGTGTGCCCTGGGGTCAGGCCAGCAGGGCATACCAGGGGTCAAAGTCCAGTCCCCTGTCTGCCTAACCAGGCACTTTAATCTGGTGAGCTATCTGGCTGGCCCTTAACTGGATTCTATTTTGACCGAACTGTTTTAAAAAATAAAATAGCACAGATCACATATTAAATGATACTATACTTTGGTAACACTTCTCTCCCCGCTGAGAATACATTAGAGACAATTATCTATTGGATCATATTTAGGTCTGTCTCATTCTATCTAACGTTGCAGGGCAGTTGTTTCTTCAATTTCATTGCTATTCATTTTACAACCCTTCCAGAATTGATTTAAGGAATTATTAAGTTATTTTGAACTTTTCAACATGCAAGCATTCCTGAGATAAAAAATATTGGTGCATAGACTTCCTTGTGAATCCATTTATCGGTTCCATAAGAATTCTTAAGTGGAGGTAGACTGGCTGATTCAAAGGCTATGCACACTTTCTGAAAAATGCAAAGAGGAGAGAGTACTTTGAATTCAATAGGAATGTTGTTTCTTTGAAGAATTTTTACCCACAAAAGTGAAAGAAAATCATTATGTATGTTTTTAAGAAAGATTCCTTGTGGGTTAGTGTAAACTGAGGGAGTAGAAGGAAGAACGCAAGGATCAGAAAGGGACTTGGCCAGGGGGGATTACTGCTGTTGCCCAGCGTGAACTAGGACTCTGGCAGCAAAAACAGGGGAAGAGAGAGGGCCTGAGCTACTGAGAAGAAAAAATGAAGGGCAGCTCAGAGGGTCACTTTAAGAAGGAAGGTCCCTTTTGGCTTTGAGATTGTGACTCTAAAAGTTAGACAGAGACCAAGAAACTCTAGCAATTGTGTATAGTTTCAAAAATATAAGCACACAGGGCACTTTCTAGAGTTGTGTCATAGTAACAGTGACAGGAGAGCCAGCTCCACCATCGAGCGTCCTTGGAGGCCAAGGAGACATCACAGTGGATAAGTGTAGGTCATGCTCAGGAGCTCATGATTCAACTAGAGCTTCTCCTACGTCCCCAGGGGAGATCTACAGAGCTCCTCACCGTGTTTACATAAGATGAGTACTGCACTGACTCTACATTGCTGGCAGGGCCATTGAATCTATAGCTCGTGATGACACGGAGAATATGACAACCAACCAACCAACCAACCAATCAAACAAAAATTCAATGGATCTGAACTATATCAGCATAAGGAGAAACCTGCAAGCAATCATGCTCTTTTTCATCTTCCTTTTTCTTAAGACATCATTGCCCTAGAAGTCCTTGCAGAATAAACATACCCAGAAAAACAGCTCATATCACACACGATGTATGCTGTGCATGTGTGTACACATAGCAAAGCAAAAGGAGAGCCTGCCTGATGGTTTTTCTTTAAAGGACTCACAATTCATACTGAAAATAAAGTGCAAAGCATGCAAAGCGTTCTGTGCCTTAGTCTCAAGCTGTTAAAAGCCATTGTCTGGGGTGTGAGTAAATCCAGCGTTCTCTCAAGTTCATTTTGTTTTGCAGATTCATCATTTGTGGGGACCAACAGAGCGGTGAGTTCTGGATGGGGACTAATGTTGTCACTTAGCATTTCCAAGTGGAGATCCTGGCAAATGCAATTGATTTAATAATAATAACAGCAGCAACAGCAGCAATAATAACACAATGCTCACATTGGAACTGAAGGAAAAGCAGTGTGTTCCGTGGATGATTGTTCACTAAAGCAATCTACAAATGTCTAACTAGAATGGATTTAATCACCACAACCTTGAATGACTGCACAATTATTTCATCAAGTACTGCTACACAGGCCCTTGAATCAAGCTCTTAGCAAGGAGCTGTGCACATGTGGGCTACAAGATAGGGTGCTGTTAGCTGACAAAACACGATGATCTTTGCATCAAGTAACATACACCAGCCATCAGGGCAGACATTGAGGGATTTTTGTTAGAGAAAACTAAGACAATCTTTCAACTATCTTATCAACATGCAGTACATCCTGGGACTTTAAACTCAGTTTCATAATTTGGACTTGAGAATAAACATAGTTCAAAGACCAGCAATATTGCAGTTTAATTATATCTATGCTACTCAGAGATATGACCAGAGGCATTTTTATTCTATTGATACAGACAGAGTTTGTATTTTCACACCAAAAAGTCTATCTGAATTATAGGAGAAATGGTGCTGGGGAGGAGGGAAATAGGGAGGAGGTTTTATCTTTTGCTTGAGGTGAAGCTTTACAAATACAAATCCAATGTGTTTCTGCATTTGTTTTCTATTTCACTTTGTACTTTAGTGCTCTAACCATGATGTTTAATCAATTTTATTTATTTATTTATTTATTTTATTTTTTTTAAAGATACTTTTTTTTTTTTTTTATAAAGAACTTTTTATTTTATTTATTTATTTTTTTCTTGTTTCAGAGCCTTTGTTTATTCACTGATTTTTATGGTCGGCTCAGCCCACCCCGAGGGCAGTACTGGCGCAGCATATGGTGCTGGGGATTGAACCAGGGTCCCTGAAGCAGCCCAAGCTTTCCCAAGCAAGCGCTTTAGACCACTGAGCCATCCCGCCAGGCCCCTGTTTAATCAATTTTAGACAGGATTAAAAATTATGAACTCCAAGGTAACAGGCATGCATAAAAACCATCAGCCTTCCTAAAACAGGTGCTGCTTTCAGCTATAGACAGGTGTTCCTTGTTTTTTTTTTTTGTGACTTTTTGGGAAAGAGAATTTGTTCTAGAGGTACTATATGTGTTCTGTAGCTTTTGGAAAACACATTTTCCAAACAGCTTGGAGGGAATCATTTGCTGAGGTTTCCCAGCAGTGAAAGCTTCTTAAATCAAATTATTAGCAATTGCATTTTATAATTATATTTGTCTATAGACATATAGTGAAATTTTTGTTCTTCAAAATTTGATCTTTTTGTAGCTTACTTCTAGTAAATGAGGTAAGAAATAGCAACTCTAAGAATGTTCAGTGGTATGTCTGTTTAAAAAGCTAAACATTAAAACATCATTTACTTCTTTTTACAGACCGTAAGCAAGAATTTTCTTATTAGGTATTAGAGAAAAACTGGGAGTAACTTTAGAGGACTGCCTACTGACATCGAGCATTTCCTATTTAAAATAGGCAAGAAATTAGAGTTGTTCATATAGAAGAAGACTACTTCTCTAAGTAGGAAAGTTTCCTGCACCTTTCCTTATTATATATATTTTTTATCTTAGCATCTTCTTGCCACTTTAGACTAAGGTGAAGATAAAGAGCAACTCTATAGATAACTCTCACGCAGTTTAATTCAGAATATTTTAAAGTTATGCCGTTAAGAAACATAAATATTTCATCCCAGAAGACATGATCATGTCATTTTAAGGACATCACTGAACTCTTAAGCCCTCTGAATTGATGAAAGTAGTGGAAACATTTCTATTATGAGAGCTATAGGGTGTTTAATTAATTATAATCATACTCTTTCCAGATCAGATTTCCAAAGTGAAGTGCTATGAACCACAGAAAGAGAAGGTGTACTCATAGGTTGACACTGAGGCTATTTAGACCATCGTTAGTCTAGTTACTCTACTAGGAGACAAGGACACTAAGGAATTGGGGAACTGGGGCTGGTGGGGGAGGCCATGTGGTCACTCAGGAAATATTCATTAGTGCCTGGTCTGCAGAAAGCAATACAGGGAGGACTGAAGATACAGAGAAAAGAAAGGGTGTCTGTTCTTAAGGAGGTGACAATTCAAAATGAGAGGCTAATCTGGCTTCATGGTTTGGGGTTTTTGTAAGGGGAACAATATAATATTAGACACATGTTATAGTAGTATTTTATGATGAATCATCCAAAATAATGTATATGAAGTGTAGGAGATCTGTCCACATACATAACACTAAACACTCTAGCTGAGGGCCTAGATCCTGATATCCTGCATGAGTCCTACTGTACACCTAGAACTCTAACAGTGCCTCCCACCAGTCCAACTGGAGGCCTGGAGCCCACAGCAAAGTCTCATGTGGGCCTGCTTCATGGAACTATGTTAGAAAGGCCCAAAAGGCAGTGGTGGAAGCTAGGAAGTCTATGCCAGTGGGATGAAGGACCTGTGTCAGCAGGCTGAGGGTACTGGAGCCAGGAAGCAATACTCATGGTAAGCATCAGAGCTCCCGCAAAAGCACCACAGCCATCCTCAGCAACCATGAGGCCCTGAGCTCCTCTACTGATGGGGAAAGCCAAGTTCCCACAAGGAAAGCCAATGTGATAAGCTTCTCCATGAGGCTGAGCAGTGCCCCATCTTCCCCTCTGGAGCCAGAAAGCAATGCTCAAGATGAGGATCAGAGCTCTTCTGAAGTTCACTGGGAAAGCCAGCATGACAAGGTCCTCCAGCAGAGCAGCCCAAGAGAACCAGCAGCTTCCAGCAGCTCCAAAGCTTCTCTGAACAGCATCCCTAACAGTGATTTTGGCAGTGTGTCCTGTTCTGCCTTTATACTGCTAGCAGCAACCTGAGGTGGGCCTCCCACACCCAGTGCCATGCTGGTTTAATTCATCTGAATGTAATAAGTTGGCCGCTAGTTAGAAATCCACTACTTCTGGCAACAGATAAGTATAATAAAGTGGGTTGTAATCTGATTGAACAAGGTTATAAGATCTGCCCTGTCAGAAGAATTTAGGGAAGAGCTTCTGTGAGAGATGAGTAAAATTTGACATGTGGTCTTGGAAAAAAAAGAAGAATTCTAAAAGACAAAACAGCAGCTGTGAAGCATGGAGATAGAAAGCGATGGGTCTTGGGAAGTAGTCAGGTCTGTTAGAATATGAACACTGGAAGAGAGGAAATGAGAGAGGACAGCGGGAGTTGGGACAGTCAAGAATGGTGCTCTAGGACTTCAGAATATGTGATACATACTAATCACTGCAGGAACTTATATTAAGCTCTTATTCTGTGCCTGGCATGGAGAGGAGCCCTTTATATGAACTGATTTCATGTAATTCTCACAACAACTTTATAAAGTAGATATTATTATCTTTACAGATAAGAAACTGTGGCACAGAGAAGTTAAAGAATGTGGCCAAATCCACACGAGTGATAAGTAATGAATCCAGAAATTGAAGTTTGGTTCTCTGTTCTCTACCACCAATTTTGGTGTTCTCCTACTAGGTTGGTGAGGTGTTTTTTTTTTCCTGCACAGGCTGATATATTGTATTTTATTTATTTTATTTTTATTTTTTACGGTATCAAGGACTGAACTCAGGACCTTGAACTTACAAGGCAAGTGCTTATTCCACTGAGCTATCTCTCTGGCCTCCTGATTTTATTTTAGAGGGGTCACTCTGGAGGGTTTGTGGAAGATTAAACTGGGGTAAAAGTGGAGAAAGGACTCAGGAGACCAAAGAGGAGAGTGGGAGGGTGCCCCTAGCATGGACCAGGACCTTGACTTGAGCCCCAGGACTTAAGAAGAATTGAAAGCAGGTGATGATTGTCTGTTTCCCCTAGAACATTCCAGAAGAAACCGAGGAGTCCTCCCAGGCTCCTGGAAGGACCTTGATCTAGAAGAACTTAGTGTACATACTCCAGGGACTACTTCTCAACACTCTCTTCTGCTTATACAACAGAACCATTTTCAGTAGTAATCATGAGATCAAAACAATGATGGTGGTAAGAAAAAAAAATACTCAAAAGAGTGGAAAACTTCTACTGAAGTCTTGTGTGAAATCATCCCTAACATAAATAAAGATAGGAAAAAGGATTTCGTGTGGAAAAAGAATATCAGGGTAGTACTATTAAATAATAACAATCTGTTTTTGGGAAAAGGGAGAAACTTATTCTTACATATTAGTGGGAAACAACAATAACAGCGAAGATAATGAGTATTCTCAAGAAAGCCATGAATCCATCAAAGAAAAGGGCTTTCAGCATACAGCAGTAGGGGCTGTGGGGGAGCGGGGATAGAGCTGGTGCTCTGGGTATCAGTGCTGAAGGAAGCCTCAGTGCCCACCACCCTGACAGCATGGGCCCAGATGGGCACCACAGGAAGAGGGCACAGCCCAGGGAAGGGCACAAGGGTGAGGAAACCTGCCGGCACCAAGCACTGCAAGCCCCTTGACCTGGCAGCCAGAGTCCATGAAGGAGAGGGCCTGGCTGCTGAGAACAGGTGGGACTACATCCTGCAGGGTTTTGTAGACCAGAGAGGTTCTTGGGAAAACGTGGAGGGAGATGACTGGGTGAGTAGTGAGGCTGGGAGACCTGGTAAGGGGCTCAAAGCAGGCAGGGGCAGATTAGGGGTGAACAGCAGGTATGGGCTTGGTGGGCACTTGGGCAGAGGCCTGCTCCAGAGCACCAAGCCCAGAGCCTGGAGGCTCAGCCTTTTAAAAGCCTGCATTTGTTATTTAAATGTACTCCAAGAGGCCACCAGATAAGCCTCATTTGTGGCCCAGGGCCGTGCCTGCTGCCTGGCTATGTCCCACAAGATGCCTTAGACTTAAGCGGATGCATCTTTGGGGAGATTAAAAAGAGTTTTGGAGAGGCCTGAAAACTAGGTCCTGCCCAATCTGCTGTCAAATAGGCTATGCAAGGGGACAAATCTTCCGGCTCTCCGGCCTGCTCATCCATGCAACCAGGGGATGCAGCCAGCTAGATGCGGAGGGCGCTCCTCGCGCCAAGCACCGGAGTCCGTTTCCCAGAAGCCCACATTCCAGGTCTGTCCCCAGACGCGCCAGCCTCCCTCGTCAAGGCGCGGTCCTCACAGCTGTGCACCGCGCGCAGCTCTCTCGCTCTTTTTTGCCTGCACCCCGCCTGGGTAGGCCCTTTGGACACCAAACGCTCTCAGAACTGATCTCCTACTCCTCGCAGTTTCTAGGGAGAGAGACGTCACGCACGCGCAGATAACTGGATCGTGGCAGAGCGAAGTCGCGCCCGCTTGCTCACCCGTGACCCACGCACGAGGCGACTGTGCGCTTTGCCAGACCCACTGCAGCCACTCCGTGGCCCCCGAGCACGGGAATAGTGAGGCTTCCCGCGCGCAAAAGCTTTGCATTTGTGCAGTTTCGTTGCTGCCGATGTGTTACCTCGCATCCGTCCTCCCAGCCCCTCCTGGGCGCTCGCGCGTGGGTCGGGTCCTCCGCGCCCTGGGAAGGTCCGCAGCCCATGGCGTCTCCCGCACCTGGCGACTGAGAAGGCGCGGGCACCTGGGCGGTTGCCTGGAACTGTTGCCATAATAAACCGCGTCACGAGGGCCTGGGCTCTGGTGGCAGTGGGACTTCTGTAATGGAAAACCAGAGGACCCGGGCGAGGACACAAGGTATCCGGAGCGAGGCAGGGGCACGGCCCGCTGCCTGGCAGTTGGCTTTTAAAATACTGGAGCCCAAGCATCCTGCGGGGGAACTTCTATTTCTTTTTCTCTGTAAGGCACTACGGGACACTCCTCCACTCGGTGCCTGGTGCACACGCTGGAGCTGTGCACGGTCGCTATAGGGGCGGTGTAGCCGGTGATCGCAAAAGCGCTGCAGGTGACCCAGGAGCGCGCACCGGGCTGGAGCTCAGGTGGTCAGGACAGGGGACCTCAGCAAAGATATTCTCGCAGAGATATCTCCCCAACCCAAATGGGGGAGGAAACCAGACTCTCAGGACCGTAAACCGTTCTGCAGCTGCCAAGGGGCCGCGCTTGTCATGTTCATTGAAGGCGTGTTTTATAAGCTGGTCAGCTGTTAGGAAAGCGCATGCGCGCCTGCACTTCTCCCAGAGAACGTTGCAAAACGGACAGGCTAGGAAGACTGTTCAGATGAGCAACAAGTTGGCCTTTTCTGGGTTTCTTTTTGTTTTATTTTTTAATTGTTTAGGAGGAGATAGCCGAAAGGGATTTTAGCTACCTAAGGTACAATCCTTCATTTCACAGGGTGCAAGCTCAGACTCCGAAAAGCGGACCTTCGCGGAGCCCAGGGAGTTTAGCCATTGAGGGAGGTGCGAGGGCGAACTGGACGGGCTGGCTCAGTTTCTCTATGCTTTCAGACAAGAAAATGCAACTGAGAAGTCTTGGAAATGTGGAAATTCTGGATCCTTCCAAGGGACTAATGGTCCGCTTTGTTATAAGAAGCTGATTGCTTACTTTATAGCATTTAAACACATCTCCCCTCTTCCAGTGCTCTAGACAGATTTCTTTAACTTTCCTTTCACTAAAATTCAGGGAGAGGAGGCGCAGCTCAAGGCAAAGTATTGTGGTTACAGGACAACCATCATTAAAGATTTATGAATGAAAAGTTGAAGCAAAGCTCACGTGGTGTTTGTGGAATGTCTCTGAGAGTGTTGACTTGTGGGTGCGATAAGGGATGCTCAGTGCTGCAAAAGGAACGTGGGAAATTCTCAACTAGAATAGGCCAATACAAAGGACAGCAATAAAATGCTTTCAGAACAATTTAATGGATGTTTGTAGAGCTACTAGCATGAAATTACTGGGCATCACTCTTTTCTTTCAAGGTTAGTTGAACAGAGGTTTGCAGAGAATGGAGGGAGGCTATGCAGGTGTCTTTTGGAGCTTCCTTGGACGCCTCAGGATAATGAAAACGCCCCAGTTCTAGGGCATGCAGGGCCAGCACCTTCTGGATCATACAGGAGACTGGATTAAAAGGAATTTCCAGATCCAAAATTTTATGATTAATGTAGCAAAGATATAGACCATCTTTAAATATTGATTATCTCCTCCAAAAGGCAGAAAGTTAGGCTGGCCAACTATTTCAGCAAACTAAAATGCCTGCTTAGACAGGTGCAGGGACTGGGATTCGATACTCAGCCTGCCAGGTAGGCCCAGCCTCCAGGGTACATGGACCCAGTGACTGAGACTGGGTGTGGTGGTGTGCCTGTAATCCCAGCACTTGGGAGGCTGAAAATAGGAGGGTCACTGTGAGTTGGATCTCTGGAGTGGGGCCCTGTAGACTCGCTACTAAAAATACATTTTAAAAAAGGGCAGGGGGAAAAAAAAGAGGGAAGGAAGGAGAAAAGAGAAAAGGATGAGGAAGGAAATGCAGGCGAATTTGTTAGATAATTAGATATAGAGGAAAAGAAATAATGGTCCTAGTTTACCATGGAATCTTTGGTTTGGGAAGATCTTGATGCAAGAAAAAATAAGAGTTAGCCATGATGCTACACGGCCTCTGTGTCCCTGCAGTGTCAGTGCCTTGGTGGGTCAAGTGGGGTTGGTCACACAGAGTGAGGAGTTTTCAAATTCCACGTGGAAAAACTTCACATTTCAGTGCAGACTGAGCTTCTTGAGGAAGTAGAAAAATCGGCTCTGATCCCACCTTCAATTCACTCGAACAATGACAAGCTTCCATTCCAAAGCATCCCCACAGGTTAATTAGCATGGTGACAGTGGCATCTTCAGAGCTTGCTGACTGAGGTGGATGGGGAATGCTGAGGACCATGTTGCTGTTTCTTTTTTTGTGGGGACAGCTCAGCCCACCCTGGGGGCTGGTGCTGATGCTGCATGTGATGCCTGGGTTGAACCGAGGTCCCTGTGCACTTGCCTAAGCTTGCCCCAGCAGGGTTTAGACCCCTGAGCTATTTTGCCAGCCTTCCATTGCTGTTTCTACTTTCAGTCCATTATTGGTTTAAAGCAAGAGTTTGTCACCCTTGATCACCTTGACATAACCCATGAGCTAAGAGTAGATGACATGTTTTTAAATGGCCAAAAATCTAGGGGCATATTACTTAATGGTTTGTACAAATTCCATGAAATTCAAATTCCATTGACTGTAAGTGCAGTTTTGCAGGAGCACAGCCTTGCTGATGCGTTCATGCATTAAGTCCAATTTCTCTTGCACAGTCTCTGGAAGCACCAAGGAGCTCTCACAGAGTCATACGGCTTGCAGAGCTTAAAACATCTATTATCTGACCTCTCATGAAAAACATTCGTGCATTGATTTTAAATGATCAAATAATTCCAAGAAAGGTGTTAAACCACTACATGGGACCCAAACCACCTGAAAGAGTTTGTGCTGCTTCCAGAAGGGGAAAGAGACCTCGTGAGAATAGCCGTGGGGGCTGGGATTTACCTCATTAAGGAGCAGACCTCCCAGGACTGTAAAACATTTTAAGTGGTTCCTTCAGTGGCTCAGTCCCACCCCCACTTTGCTGGAGCACCCTGTACTCCGGGAGGGCTGCAGGCAGGGGGACAAAGGCTCACTGTGCAAGTCCCCTGCTTTGCATCAGAGACAAGCACAGGGGACATTGTAGCTTCTCAAAAAAGAAGAAAAGAAAGTACCAGATTGTAAGGACCGGGTGGCATTTCAAGTATCATCTTAAATTCAAAGACCTAATTTTAAAGTCCCACATTGTTCCAGTTCTTTGTGTCTCTTTGTCAGACATTTCAACCCCATCTTTGTATTTCTGGATCCCTACCCCTGCCCCCAATCTTGCAAACCTTGTTTTCCTGAGGTCTGTAGTTTCTATCTCAGCAATGCACTCCCCCAGATGTATTTAGAAAGCTCTCTTTGAACCATGGTGTGTCGAAGAAAACTTAAGAAAAAAAAAAAAAAAAAAAAAAAACGATACCAGCCTATTGTCATGAAAACACACACCCAGCAGCAGCACATGTGCATAATTGAGATTTTTGCAAAGTGTGTATGCTCACAATAACACCAGCAATGAGGTAATGGAGTTACCCTGACACACACAGTGCCAGAATATTTTAGCTTTCCCTTTGAGGGATTTGGTATGATGGATTCTTGCAGGGAACAACTAGAAATAAATAAGTAGGCCCACAAACAGGAAACAACTGTTTCCTGAACCTTGGCATTAGGACAACAATCTTCATGTCTGCTCACTCAACACAAACTGGGTAAATACAGTGAGAAAACACCAGTCTCGAAGGTAATTGCTCGGGGAATGGCAGCTGAACAGGACGTGTAGCTATAATAATCTCATAGAATTATAAGACTTGCATTGACACGTACTCTTACGAATCAGTTCTAAACTGTATTTAGGTGTTATACAGGTCTAATGGTGGCTGAGAACTGAACGGGCATGTGTAGAGAGAAACAGCCTTGCTGAACGGCAATTGCAAAGCCGAGCTTGCTTTTTAGAAAACTGTAACAACTCCGAATGTTACACATGGCAATTTTCACACACTGATATTCGCACAATTAAAGAAAAGTAATATTTAAATGATTTTCACTGCTTCCAGTTGCACCAGCACACAAAGCACTGAGTGAGACTTTTTGAATCAGTGGTGTCATTTTTTTTTTTTTTTTTTTTTTTTTTCTTGCTGCCCTTGAACATATTGTTTGACACTCCAGGCTAGTTGGCTGCTGGAAAAACTGAAAAAAATGGGAACAGAGTTTGTCTAAGAGACTTGGATTTGTTTTTTCTCCCCTCTGCTGGAATGCGCTGGAAAGCATGCTGGGCCAGCTGGTGGGGTTCTGGTCGCAGTCCCGCTGTGACCGCTTATAAGAAGTCAGTAAATCCACAGGGCCAGCCCCTGGCTCTCAGAGGAGGAGGCTGGGCAGAGAGAGGCTGCCTCTGGTGCTCAAAGTGCAGCCCCGTTGCGTCTGCCCCGGAATCATCTCTGCCGCTCTCATAAACGCAGATGCCCAGCAGGTCTGCAGATGCTTCAGGATGGGAGCTGCAGAACCTATAGGTTGTGTTGCTTTATTTTGCAGTGCTGAAGGTCCAACCCAGAGTCCCTGCATGCTGGCCAAGTGATTTACATCTTAGGTATACTCCCAGCTCTTTTTATTTTATATTGAGACAGTCTGGCCAATTTGCTCAGACTGGCTTCGAACTCATGATCCTGCTGCCCTAGTTCCCTGATTACCTGGACCAGGATCAAGCTGAGGCATGTACCACTCACTGTTCCTGGCTTGGCTTTTGGACAAGATTATTTGTTTATTTATTTAATGTATGAACTTTGTTGGACCTCATTTCTATAGTGACATAGGTCAACTTTTGGCCCTTAGTCGCTTTAGAGCCACCTTTTAGCTGAGGTGGAATCTTCATCATGACAGCTGAGAGAAGCAAGGAGCAGCCAGGCCAACGCCGAGGGTTTCCAACGGTGGAAACATAGCATTCATTCTTTCTTTATCTTTATCTCTTAGCTTGGAGCCTGCTTGGAAGGGACCTGGACTCATACAAAGCTCCAGCTGAGCTCCGTGGTGGCCTGAGTGGCTGCTGCTCACAGGCTGGCCTGCAGGGGTGGTTTGGTAGCTCGGGTACTTTCAGGTACTTGTGCAGGGTAACCATGTAGATCAAGAGAAGCCTGTGCTGCATGCCTAAGATGTGAGCACTCCAAGGGCCATTAAGCCCCCCTGACCTGGCAGGATCTCCTGGTAGAGTTTCTCCAGTGTGCAGCAGAGGGTGAGTGACATCAGGTCACGTGACAGAGCTTGGCATTTCCCCTCCCCCCCAAATGCATAGCCCTTTGCCAACAGGTGGTGCTAGTGGCGCTGCTCGGCCAGCACGCAGTGGAGGGCAGAGAGCGCCCCTGTCCCCTGACAGGCTGTACAGCTACAGGCTCCAGTGGACCCTTTCAGCCCAGGCTCTGAGGACCTACAAGGTGTCATTGAAAAAATGGTAGGCAGGCCCGGAGCTCTCCTGCTGAGTCCGTTCTTGCTCCCCTCTCTCCTTAATCCCAGTAGAGTAGTAATTAGCCTGGATATTTACCAGAGACACGCTGAAAGGGCAGTGCCGGCAGATATTTGCAGTGATATTGGCAAGATAGCTGCCTGGCAGGGGGAGACTGTGCTTCCAAGGTACTGTCCAATGTGTGAAAAGTTTACTTTCAGATGTTCAGAGCCAGTGTAATAGATGTCACCCCAAACTGCAGGAGAGAAACATTTGGGCTGTTATTTTCTTATACTTTTGGCCTGGGTGGAGGCAACAAATCAAAAATTCTTTTTTTCTTTTTTTTTTAACTTTTTTTTTTTTTGATACAGGATCTCACTACTCAGCTTGAATGCATAGTGATCGTCCTATCTCAGCCTCCCTTGTGCTGGAATCACAGGCATGTGCCACCATACACAGGTGTGGGGCCAGCATGGTGTGCCTAGGGTTTTATGGCCAGGGTAGCATGCAGTGCCAGAGGTCAAACTCAGGACCTTGCACTTGCCAGGCAGGTGCTTAGACCACTAAGCTATCTCCCCTGCCCTTAAAATTCTTTTATTTCCCATTCTATCAGGAAACAGGTACAGAATTGTTCTAGGTGCAGAGAGGGTCCATCTGACCCCTTCCCTCAATCTGCTATATACAAAGAAATGGGTAAAAGCAGTAAAAACTATCTCAATTGTAGAACCATCGTAAGTTTAGACAGCTTCAAGAAATTCAGCAGAAAGAGGCTTCCCAAATTTCCCTATCTCCTGATGCAGCACAGTTCAAGAGACATGTGGAGAAATGAACTGCAGAGTTATTCTCACACTGAAAAACCTCTCACATCAGGCCAGTGAAATGGTTTGGTAGTTTAATGCACCCGCTTAGGCAAGCTTCGATGACCGCAGGGACCGTGGTTCAACCCCAGGCACCACATGCTGTGCCAGTCCCAACCCCAGGGCAGGCTGAGCCGGCTATAAAAAACAAACAAACAAACAAACAAACATTTCTCACACCAAAAACTGTCAGGAGGCCAAGTTCAGAGACCTTAGAGGGCAGGCTGCTAGGGCAGACTTCATGGCTGCCCCAGCCAACTGGCCCGAGAAATTTTCCAGGTGGCGATGCAGGGCAGAAGTGACAGAAGAGGCTAGCAGGTGTCCAGCTTGAAAACAAAGAGCCGGGAGTCCAGGAAGGATGCGGGTGGCCAGGCGTGCAGAGGCGAACGAGTGGATCTGCACCACCACTGGGCATAGAGCAGAGCACTGACCTTTTGAGCGAAGCTGGCCAGGGCTGGGGAAAGGGCCACCCTAAAGGGCAAGAGGAAGGGGACTCAGAGCTCCTTATGTGACTCTGGCCCCGACAGACTGGCAAACCTGCTGGGCACAGACAAGGGTCCAACCGTGCCATGGCCCCACTTGATACTTTATTAAAAACAAGGCCAGGTAATGGAATATTTACAGGAACAGAAAATTTATGGGCACCCGATGAGTCTAACATCAAATACAATACTTACCAGGCATGCAGAAAAGCAGGAAAATATGACCCACAATTAGAACAAAAGATCCATCAAAACTGACTACAAAGCTATATAGATACTAGAATTAGCAGACAAGGACATTAAACCTGAATAATAATAACATGACTTATTGTGGCTGCATTCCATATGCTACAAGAGTCAGAGGGAAGAATAGACGTGCTAAGAGATGTGAAAGATATTAAGATGATGGAAAGTAGAAATTTTGGAGGAAAAAAGTACAATGTAGAAGATTAAAAAATATTGAATGGGACTAATGATGAATTAGACAGTGTAGAGAAAATGATTAGTGAGCAGGAAGAGATAACAATAGAAAATATCCCAAATGAAATATTCAGAGAAAAAGGACGGACACAAAATATGAACCTAGAAATAGTGACCCGAGGGACAACTTCAAACACCCTAGTGTGCAAGTGGATTTCCAAAAGGGAAGAGGAATTTTGGGGAAGCAGGGATGAGGAGAATAGTTTACAAAATGATAGCTGAAAAAAATCAAATATTTCAAAATAAAAATTAAATTCCCTCTAAATAGTCCACAAGAAGCAAACAAGAATCTGTATGGCTGGATTCTTTACTAATTCCTTAGGAAATTAAGCACTGATTTGCATCATGTCAGCAAGTTTGGAGTTATTGAGAGTGTATGAGTTTTCTATACTTGTGCAACAACTTCTACAAATGTTATGGCTTCGAAGAATAGATGCATTAAGCTTTCATAAGGACCAAGGTTTCCTGTCTAAGCCATAGTCGGGTTTTCTGCTTAGGATCCTGGAATCATGGTATATTACCTGGGACTCAGAATCTTCTAGACTCATGTGGTTATTGGTTGAATTCATTTCTTCATAGCAGAATGGCATGGCAGCTTGATTCTTTGAGGCCGGTAGAAAAGAAATCTGAAGTTGTTCCTGCCTCTGCCCTCCAGAGGCCCCTTTCAAGCGCTGACCTGATTAAGCCAGACCCACCCAGGAAATATTCCCTTTGATTAATATGAATTTAACTGGTGCAAACTCTTGTATCTGCAGATACCTTCCCTCTGTCCCTACCACAGAACCTATCCACGACGGTGCTCTCCCATCATACTCACGGACTCCAGCTCAGCTTCACCTGGGTTGACCAAGGGGTTCTGCCTGCTGCAGAGAGCAGAAAGGAATGAGGGCCAGGAGCAGACATTTGCTGTCGGTGTTTGTCATTCATAATCTCTTCTAAGTGGCTATTATTTTTAGCTTCAAATAGTGAGCTTTGATTGATTCTATGTTATTTTCTTCCTTGACATTAATTGTAAAGTCTTGAGTAGCTATAAAAACAATTATTGGAATGATAACAACTAGTGCTAATAGATATGCAGCACTTTCAAAATGCTGCATGTATGATGTCCTGTCACATTAACTGTTTACAAGAGCAGAGGCAGATATTATTATTGAGGGTGAGGATCTGGTGAAGGGGGAGAGGCAGGGCAAGACTCACCCTGTAAGGACGCGCCTCTGGTGGCTTTCTTAATCCACCCAGGCCCCCTGGGCCTAATGTCTCCAGGACCTCCCCGTAGCCACTAACGTACAAATCCATCAATGGCATAATCACTGGTCAAATCAGCGTTCTCAGGATCTGATTACATCCTAGTGCTGCAGAATTCCGCGTCAGGGACCAAGCCTTCACCGTGTGGGCTTTTCAGTTTTTAGCACATCACAACGGGGCTGTTTTCTTTAGGGATAAATCGAGCCCTCTCCAGGTACAGGAAAAACACTCTCGACTGGAAGGCGTGCCCAGCCAAAACCCAGCCAAAGCATTTCCTATCAGCTAGGAAGAGGCTGCCGCTCCCACCTTACCCCTCTTCTGTCTGGAAGCCTCTGGGTGAGAGGTTGGATTGCGTGGCACGGAGGTTCTGGACTCAGAGAGTGACACCTGTTTGTGCACCATGAGGTCCCGCGCGCGTGCGGTGACGCCTCCTAGGCGTGCACAGTGATACGACTTGGAAATCCACATGTCTCATTCCTGGCAGTGCTTCTGTGATTTTATCCATTTGAAATTTTGTTGTGTGTGTGGCTTAGAAGCCTGTGTTCCGGTAGCATCGGATGCCGTCGTGTCAAACGTGCCCAGGAATCCTGTAAACGCAGGTTCGCTACCTGCCAGGTTCCTGGAAGGATGGTGCCTGAGGGAGGAAAATTTGCCTTTAGGAGGCTGCGAGCAAAAGGGTTACAACAACAGGTTCCCTCAAAGGAAAAGGTGCTGGTGAGACCGACACAGAAAAAGCTCTCCTGCCTTTTCGTTTCTCTAGTCTCATTTGAAGGGAAGTGGGTACCGCGATCTCCGGAAGTCCAGCGTTCATTTCCAACGGACTCCTGACTGATCAGTTAATATTGCCACTAGGGGGCGATAATACCACAGCGATGCTGAATGGTAACACATCACAGCAGTCATAAACTTAGGTGAATGCATTTTGTGTACTAGGTAGTTAAGTACTAATACACCAATCGCATTTCTGCATTAACGTAACAGCGGCAACCAGTGCAGACAGCCTGGGCAGCTAGGGAGCTCCCACGGGATGTCTCACTCTCCTCTCCTGCCTTCCCTTCTAATCTCTTTTTCTTTTCTTCTGACTTTTGTTTTAATTAGTATTTTTAAAGAGAATAAAAAACATTAGAAACAATGGACAGAGAAAACATTAAGCATGAATGGCTCCTTTTAGTAGACTAGTAGAAATCAGCAGTGCAATTATCCAAGCTATCTTATGCATATATATATATATATATATATATATATATATATATATATATATATATTTTCCTCTTCTTTCCTTTTCCTCATCCCATTTTTTCTTCCCTTTGAATAGTTTCTTTCCTTTTCAAAGAATCCATTGTGCCTTTCCGATTTTATTTAATCTTTCAGATTCTTACACTAGGGAGACAATATAATGTTTACACATGTGAGTTTGATTGACTTCATGTATTAGTATGGTCTCTGGTTGCATCTATCTATTTACCTATGGAAGCCTTGAGTTCGTCCCTTTTTATAGCTGAGTAATACTTCATAGGGACAGGCAGAGAGTTCATGAGCAAAAACCAAATGCTTCAAGGAATCAGAAATTGAGATGTCATCTCTTTGAAAAATTTCTGCGTATCGAAAGAAATCACCAACAGAGAGAAAAGCAAACCCATCAGTTGGGCAAATACTTTAGCTAATTGTCCCTCAGACAAAGGACTTCTATCTAGAACCTATAAGAATTTAAAAACATTCAGGCCCCCAGAATTCAAAGACCCAACCAAATAATGGGCATCTGAGAAAAATATGCACTTCTCAGGTGAAGAAATACAAGCGACAAATAAATATGTGAAAAGATATTCAGTATGACTGGTCCTCTGAGAACCGCAAATTAAGACAACACTGAGGTTTCATCTCACCCCAGAAAGAATGGCTAGCATCAAGAAGTCAACGGGTAATAAATGCTGGTGGTGCAGTGGAGAAAAAGGGACCCTTCTCCACTGTGGGTGGGAGTGTAGACTGGTACAACAATTGTGGAAGTCAGTGTGGAGACTCCTCAAAAAACTAGGACTGGAGGTCTCATGCAACCCAGCTGTTCCCCTCCTGAGTATATTTTCCAGAAAAAAGATGAAAACATTGTACCGCAGCAATCCAAGGCACACATGTTTAGAGCAGCCCAATTTATCATAGCTAAATCTTGGAAATGCCCAAGCACCCATCAACTGATGGACGGATAACAAAGGTGTGACGTCTCCCCCTCAAATCTTAAAAGGGAGTATGATGGGAACCGTGGGGCCTAGGGCAAGAAAGGGAAGTAACCTAAAGTGTGACCCCTGAGGAGGTAGTAGAGACCACAGCACCTGCAGAGTGGGCACAGACCCTCTGGGGATGAGAACAGCAAAGATAAAGGGGAAAAATACATGAAGCATCACTGGAGAAGAAGCAGTTACAAGAGGAGATTGGCTTACCCAGCAAGAGGGCAGCTGGACAAGACCACAGTGTCGCCTGCTGGCTAGAGAGCGAGGAAAAGAAGTGGCTCCTCGGTCCAAGAACTTGTAAGCTTCACAAGAAGGATGGATGACATGACCTGACTGAGGAGGCCCCATGCATAGGAGACAGCTGGAGAATTTCTGTTGCAGGCCTGATGTGTTCAGGTGATAGCAGCAGGGGAAAATGCATCTTTTCTAGAATAATTAGGTTTGAACACACACAAGCTTCCATTGCTTTCTGTCCAGGTTGCCAGCCTATGGGAGAGGGTCACCCATGTTCATGGGGGTCTTCCCTCCTCAGTTCACTGACCCACATACTAACTGCTGGCAACACACTCACCGATACACCCTGAGGTGTACTGCAGCATTTTTTCTAGGTGTGCAAATTCAGGCAAGTTAAAAATCAAGGTCTAACCATTACCAGGGAGGATATAACTGTGATGTCAGCAGGTGAATTGTGTGGCGATAAAGTCTCAACTTCCTTATTTCCTGGCTTCCCATTTTATGGGAAAGAAAGCACCGTTTTCTCAAGAGGATATCAGGTAGAGCAACCAGATACTTGCAAGTGTGAAGTTATGAATATGACATTGCAGGCCATGTTGGGTGCCCATACAAGACTTGAGAATTATCAGTTTGTAATGATACAAATTCTCTCAGTTGTACAATAGTTTAGGTTAGAATTTTAAAACTAGAATGCAGATGCTGCAAATGATCATGGAGTTACATTCAGTAAACCCACTGTAGATTACAGCTGCCCTAAGTGGAAAGTGTATCTAACGCACTGAAATACAGAAACATTACAGCTTAGCAATGAACTCAACTGACAATGGCTTGCTTAGACTGGGGATTACATGGCTGGCAAAGGGCTGTGATGTGTTTCTGCTGCTTAAAATACTATGAGAATGTCCTACCACATATCAGTAGCCAGAAAAAGATGCAAGTTCAAAGCTGAAAGTGTGTCTTCTGCTGCATGTTACTTTAAACCACTGCAAAATTGGAAATTCATCAGGTCAAACTACCGCACACGGGGCAATCCATTTGTGCACAAACCTTTCCTCCTCTGTCCCTACAGACACAGAAGATGGTAAGGACAAACCAGAACCATGGGAGAAGCGCGGGGCAGCTTTTAGAGAGTGTATTTTATATGATGGCAATGAACTTGAAGCATCTTTGTTTAAAAAGAAAGAACACATATCAGATGGATTCAAACACAAAGAATTTGCACAGTCCTTCACAATATTTGGAAAGAGCTGGTCTGATTACAAGAGGGGGCTCTGAGATTGCCCCCTAAATTCCAGAGCATGTAACTTTTTTGCTCCTCTTTGTAGATATAGGTTCTTGTCGAAACAGTTTGAGAACTAGTGGCTTAGGCTCTTGTGGGTGTGAGAGACACATAGAAACCAACCACGGAATAGGAACCATATTTTTGGATGCCAAAGTACATGTTCTTCCCACATAGTGTCTAACTCTTAAAGAGTGTTCATTTCCGTGTTAGAATAGCCCAATTAACCTTACTCTAAGTGAAACATGCAATAATGTTGTACTTAGTTTATCTAAGAGGCCGTTGCAAGCATAGCTCCTGCACCGTTAACTATAAATAGGATTTCATTGAAACCTAAGGCAATGTCTGCCTGCCACTGGGCTGGTGGCCTCTGCCCCTATTTTAGGCCTCTCTGGTGGTAAAATTCAGAGACATACAAGGAGAATACAAAAGTGTACTCATTCTCGACTCTGCTTATGGAAATGCATTGCCTCTGTATCCTCATTTTTCTTTGATAGATGAGGTACAGAAATCACAGAGGTGTCGCTTTCCTGAGATCCTAAAAGACACAGGCAGAAGCTGCTGGCTTCCTCTTCTGTCAGCGTAAATGGCACTACTATTTTTGGCTCGGTGTTCTTTTCCATTTCTGGTTATCATGATCAGAAAGAAAGACAAATTCTACTTTGTTTCCAAGATAATCTCTGATCTCTCTCCGGAGAGTCACGAGCCAGGCAGCACCACACAAAGTAGGTTCCACGGGTGGTAGTGGCCAGTGGGGGAACTGTACAGGAGAGCCTCAGGTAACAAAATAAAGGTAAAATATTACCTACCCCACATTCTGTACCAAAAATATGGATGTCATGAAATCTGTGGACTTCACCCTTCTTTAAGAGCTTGTCCCAGCCTGTCATCTCCTTAATGCTGTGCCCATAGAAAATGTCAAAAGGAGAATAAGTTTTGCCAGTTGTGAGCAACAGTTATTGAAAAAGTATGTAAAGAATGCTTAATGGGGTAAAAGTTATTTTAAGCCTTTAGCAAAAAAATAATGAAAATTCTATCTATATGCTAAAAGGGGTGATATGAAGATAGATTCTAATAATATCAAATTGAGGGAAATGTGCTGTTGACAGGGAATAGGGAGCTCAGAGCTGGTGCCATCGTCACCCCCAAGGTGTGGCTGCAGGGGAACAAGGAATGTGCACGAATTTCCTGGGGTGACTCAGAAGACAGAGGAGAACAATAAGTGGGATCATTATAGACAGGGCCAGAATTTTCCATTATGCTTTTTATTGTGGAGAATGTGGAAGAGAGCTGTTAATTCCCTCCCCTCCTCCACGTTCCACTGCCCTATCACTAACTATCCTTATGTGGGAGCAAACGGACAATGACGGGGATGGAAAAGATGCCCCGGCTAGTGCTTGCGTTGAGAGCGCCCTCTCCTACTTCCGGCCTTGGCTCAGGGGTTCCTTGTGCAGAACCTCCGTCTGCTTCCCCCCGGAGGCTCCTCTGCCTGCAAGGATGGGCTGCATCACCTCCACGAACAGCTTGGTTCTTTCCTTCTGTGCTTTTCGGGAACCTTTCTTGACCTTTCCTTGCAGTCACTGATTTGCCGTTGATCACATAGGTATAAGACCATGACCACTGAGGGTAGGGGTTGTGCCTCTTCACCTATAGATCTGCAGGGTCTACAAGCTCATCCCACCACAGGTGATGAATGTTAATGTTTTCCAACTGAACAAACAGTACCGAGGAGGGGGCAACTTAGGCCTAGCCTTTGCGAATGTGCCAAGGGGTCTGCACACTGTGTTCAAACCTCATTCTAGAAACTTAAGCGAGAAAAAGATTTGTGTTTATGCTGGTAGCTCACCGATTTTGAAATCATACTCGTTGAGGCCCATTATATTGACTTTTCATCATGGTAAAAGACCAGAGATATCCAGGAGGACTTGCCAGGAAATGTTTCCGTGGGATGGAAGGAGCTTGGAAGGCCACATCTCCGCCATACACCCCAAGCTCTCCAGCCATCACCCCACCTCCAACTCTCTTTCCACTGTTGCCTTTCATCTTTTTGTCCCTCAACCCTCTCCAGCCAATACCTCCACACAAGCCTCTGGAAATACAGGAGGAATCTAGGTGGTCACACTTAATGTTAACCCTTCATGGTGCTGTGGTGAAGCTGTTGTCCATCTGCACTTCTGGTACAGTATCTCTTGCCTCATTTCCAGCTGGAAGAGCTACGTACTGACTCCTCCTTTAAGTGGCTCTACCAAGCCGTGGTCAGCATACTGAGTAGTGTGAGATTATTCTAGGCCAGAATGAAGACTGGGAAAGTAGAGTTTATTTAACAAGGTGAAGGACCAAGCACCTCTTAATAAATCAGGAAAGTGTTGGCACCATTCTTTGTCTCTTCTCAGCTTAAACACTTTTCTGGTTTCTAGGGCAACCCCAGTGGAATGTTGTGGCTGACTCAGGTGGTCACAGGTTGCTATCATGGTGGGGCAGGAGCCAGTCATGAAAATATGGGATGACATGGGGTGTAACACAGTTCTTACAATTACTTTTGTTTATCCTTTTTTATGCTTACAGAATCTTAACAAGGATGGGGAAGGAGCACTGTAGTCCAGGTGTCGCCTGTTTCTAAGATAAGTTAGAGGCTGAACTGGAGCTACGTTGGCCAGGATAAAATTAACACACTGAAAGTATAGTACAGTGGTACCCTGGGGATTGCTTTATAACCTGCATGTTATGGGTGTGCTAAGACTATGACTTATGTTCTCTGGCTGTGGTATTTTGGTCCAGCCAATTGCCAACAGAACACATGGACTGGGGGACTGGGTGGCTTAAACAATTAACATCCATTTCATTTTTTATTTTTAAAAATATATTATGGCCAGCTCAGCGTGCCCTGGGGGAGGGTCTGGCACAACATGTGGTGCCAGATACTGAACTGCGATTCCTGCAGTTGCTTAAGCTTACCTAAGTAGGTGCTTTAGACCACTGAACCATCTCATCAGTCCTCTATTTCCTTATGGTCCTGGAGGATCAAACCAAGATCAAGGAGCTGATTGACTTAGTTCTTGATGAGTAAGTACCTTTTCCCTGGCTTGTTACATAGCTGACACCTTTATAGTTGGAGAGGGAGAGAGAGAGAGAGAGAGAGAGAGAGAGAGAGAGAGAGA
>PVJA010006677.1:0-32738 GCA_004027025.1 Myocastor coypus | reverse complement strand
AAACCCCAATTCTGGGGGGAGCTATATATTCAGCCCATATTACTACTCTGTGCTGTTTCCTTTTCTCATAAAATAAATTTTATGAGTGTTAGCTGTATTAATAGGCCTCTAAAAATCCTGACATATCCCCTGGCACATGGTAAGTGCTATATAATTTCATGCCCTTGTTGAAGACTCCAAAGTTTGTCAAAGAATGAGAACTTTGTTAAAGAGGATCTACAAAGATTTTGGACAACAAACTCCTGTAGAAATGTTGTACAGAAAACATTCCAGTTCTGCCACTCTCAATTAAAAGTAGCTCTCAATTAAAAGACAGTGAAGGCAGGGGGATTGTTTAAGCTTTGATAACCCACACTCCACTTTTCTGCCTTTTCTATTTGATTGACATGATGAAATCGTTTCTTTAGAGAGCTCTGCACCTTGGCAACTTCATCTCAAGGGTATTGGTCATTGCTACTAACTGGCTAGTACCCAGCTGAAAACATGAGAAGTGCTACCTCTAATGCTCAAATGGGAAAATGGGCCTCCAGTTGTTTAAATCCTTTTAGGTGCAGTCTTTCCTACACAATGTTTATTAGCTATAGTGGTCCACATTAATTTTACCTTGTTTTGAAACCTATAACAGGGGCTGGGGAGATTACTTGGTCTAAGTGTCTGTCTGGAAAGCACAAGAACCTGTTTTTTTTTTTTTTTTTTTTTGATAAGAACTTATTTTTAAATAAGAACTTTCTTTCTTTCTTTCTTTCTTTCTTTCTTTCTTTCTTTCTTTCTTTCTTTCTTTCTTTCTTTCTTTCTTTCATACTGGGAATTGAACTCAGGACCTTGTGTTTGGCAGGCAGGCACCTGTGCCACTGAGCCATGTGTCCAGCAAGAACCTGGGTTTGATCCATGGTCTATATGCCATGCCAGCCCCAGAACTCTGGGTGCACACTGCTGGCCACAGAAACCAGGCATGGTGGTACATGCCTGTAATCTCAGCACAGGGGAGGTTAAGACAGGAGGATCACTGAGTCTAGGCTCCATAGTGAGACCCTGTACCAAATCAATCAATCAATCAATCAATCAATCAATCAGTCAATCAATCAATCCTATTACTAATTCATCACAACCCTGTAACAAATTCATTCTATACAGTTTTTTTGTTGTCGGTGGTATTACTTCATGCCTGTTATGTCTCAGCAAAGATAGTGAAAACTTACTAGCACAGGGGACTAGAATAGACTGCACATTTATTTTCACATCTCACATGAAACTCCTGATGTTGAGCAATGAGAAACAGATATTGCGACATGGAAGGAAGGTAAGGAGCAGAATGCAGTCCTTCTGGGCTGTTTCCAGGGCAGCGGCATGGCTGCGCACTGGTAGTTGCAGCTTTTCCCAGCGCACAGCATCTTCTAAACAAACGCAGCTTTCACAGCCCTAAATCCTCATACGTTTCCCATTAAGAGTTAATGGTGATTCTACCAAGAAACAAAGATTACATTTTTTTGTCATGCGACGGACCCTCAGTTCTGTCTTCTGGTGATCCTTCATTCTGATAATTATTGCCAACTGGTCTCCAAACTATTACCAATTTGTCCACTTTTTGTAGAAAGGAAACTGTTAGAGAAGAGGAAGATAATTGAGGAGAGAAAGGAAGGAACAATGAAAGGGTAATGAGGGGTGAACATGATGGAAAGTAGGCACGTAAGAATATTCCAGAATGAAGCCCAGTTCTCTTCACAGCTAGTATGCCCCAATAAAAATGACACTTAAAAAAAAAAAAAAAAACAGAACCCACTTTTTCCTCCCTACTAAGCACGGCAGCTCAGTAAACACCAAGCTAAAGCTTTAGAAAATCTTTACTCTTCCTTTCACAACTGAAATTGGCTATGAACAGTGATTAACATGTTGTTTTTCCTTGAGTGTCTCTTTCTTTCTTTCTTTCTTTCTTTCTTTCTTTCTTTCTTTCTTTCTTTCTTTCTTTCTTTCTTTCTTTCTTTCTTTCTTTCTTTCTGGGACTGGGGTTCGAACTCACAATGTTGCACTTGCCAGTCAGGCACTTGTGCCACAGAGGTATCTCCCCAGCCCCTTCATCTCCTAATTACTTATTTTACAGTGATTTCCAGCAGACTCCACTGATCTTTACTTCGTGTGAAGGCTCACATTTACTTTGGAAGGTTCAGATTCACTTCTACGTTGCCTTTTCCACATATTCACACTGAACTTAAGCTCCCTAAGTATTTGTGTTCCACTTCTTTGTTCTTATAGGCCATCTTGCTCTCTTGTCCCTCACTTCCGTTTTCCCAGCTCACGTGAAAGTCACAATCTTAGAGCCGAAGATCGAGTTCTAGATGTAACAACCACTGGTCTTTGCTTTGTCCTAAGGCTGCATGGTGTAGGAGCTCACAGTGAATCTTCCAGGAGGATGGGCCTTGGCTCTACGGCTGTAAGGTTTTGGGCAAGCCATTCATCCCTTTTGAGCTTCACTAGCCTTATACATGAAAAGGTCATACTATCTCCTGCATAGGATCTGCGCAAGGATCCAAGACATGACATCTTCTTCAATCCTTAGCACAGTGCCTAGGTTTGAAACTGCCAGGGATTTATTTTCCTCTTGTACCATCAGCTCCATCTTCAGTAGCTAAGAACTCCACCTTACCCTTCAATGAGGCAGCTTTACAGCATCTCACCAAATTCAGATAGCGCTGGATCCCATGATTCAAACTCATGGGTTGATCATCAAACGATGCTTGTGTCAGAATTGCTGTCTATCCACACTTGTGTCTAACAGAGGAATTATGATGGGCTCCCTGTTGTGTCCATTTCAATATGCTCTGAGCTTGGTACTTAACCCTGCTAGCAGATTCCTGACTTTGCCATGGTACAGGTTCTGGTGATCTCAAGGAACTTTTTTGTCTTCCCAGGTGCTGAATCGCTGGAAAACTTCTCAGGGTTGTTTGATTTTTGATACTGCCTCACTTCTTTCACGAACTCTAGACTCCTTGCTACAATCAGAAGTCCCGCATAGGTCCGCCACATACCCTCAGAAACCTGGTAGGATCTGCCAGAGGAGGCATATTCAAGAAATCAAATACTCAGTGAGCAAAGGCTAAGCATATTAAAGCTTCTGAAATCCACTGATAATTCAAGAGGAGGAAGGAGATAGCAGTGTCATGGTTATAAAAAAGAAATTACCGGTTGCAGGCTGCAATCAATGTGAAGCAAAAGAAGAAACAGAAGGAGAAGAAAGGGGGGGTGGAGGTGGAGGAGGAGGAAGATGAGGAGGAGGAAGAGGAAGAGGATGATGATGAGGAGGAGGAAGAGGAGGAGGAGGTAGAAGCTACTCTAGTGTCAGGCACTGTTCAGTACTGGGATCATCCTCCCTTGTGTCTTTAGGGCTCACTTCTCTGTACCCCTTTTCCTGGCTTTCCCTACCATTTGATCTACACCTTCGTGTGGTATGCCTCTTATCTTAGAGACTCACTCAGACTCACTTACCTGCTTTCATCTTATTTGATTGATAACTTCTTCACTGTGACTAATTCATGTACTGTAAAGCTCATCATTTTGCAACGAATGGTTCAGTGCTTTAAAAGCATATGTCAGAGCTGTACCTTGGCCCCTGGCCTAGGTTCCTTTTCTCGCTCAGACAGACCGCCCAACACCCACAGGTTTCAGTGTGTAATCAGCTGGCTCCAAGGGAGAGAGGCACATGGCAGAGGGCAGCCGGTCATGGTGGTGGAAAACAGCCACAGAGTGAGGGGAGGAGGAGAGAAGGGCAGGCTTCTTTTCTTCCTTATATTATATGCAGGCTAATAAAAAACTAAATAATACACATGTCACACTCTGTGCCCATGGCTTAACTTTAGAAATAATTATTATGTCTAAAATGTGTAATATAAGCAACATCATTGAATTTCTATCATTTTGTTTAGTGAAATACTGTATCATTTCTAATGTGTGTGTGTGCTTTTTTTTTTTTTTTTTTTTTACTAATTTTTATCCTCTTAAAAAGAAAAGCTGGGAATATAGTTCAGTGGCACAAGTGCCTGTCTGGCAAGTGCAAGGTCTGAAGTTTGATTCCTGGTACCCACCAAAATAAATAAATAAATAAATAAATACATACATACATACATAAATTTTAAAAGAAAATTACGCTTAACATTAATTGATTGATAATAACAACCCCTTCCCATTTGTGGATAATTGTGACAAATTCCTTGAAGAATATTGTTTTATCCATAAATGTTTCAGGAATTATTTATGAGTCTTTTAAAAAAGGGGGTTTATTGAGTTAGCAGCTGGATAGCTTTAATCATTTGGAACTGGTCATCTCGAACAAGATCTTGCTGCCAAGATCGTGAGAGAGTCATAGCCATCTAATCATACATTGTATTTTAAAACTATATATAAATCATGGAAAGTAGCATGCACTAATCTCAAATGTTCAGCCTGATGAATTCTTACATGTATATTCACCAATAGAGACACTACCCAGTCCTAGACATAAAATGCTGTTATTATCCTAGTAAATTTCTTGATATGTGTTTCACAATGCATTCCCACTCCACCAGATAAGCAATACTTTTGACCTCCATCAGCTTAAACTGCTTTTTCCTGTTCTGAATTCCATGTAAAAGACATTACAGGTGGGACTACCCTAGATCTGTCTTCACTTACTCGGCCTGGCGTTTCTGAGGCTTATGCGTGGCTGTTGTGTGTTTATCCTTCGCTTTATCTTTTGCTGAGCAGTAGCCAGTGCTGTGAATAACCACATAATTAATTGGTCCATTCTCATTGACATGGGCATTAGGATCCTTTTTTGCTTGGGGACATTTGAATAAAATTACTATAAATACATTGGTCCAAATCTTTTTGTGATGTCCACTCACTTGTCCTGTGTATTTAGACGCCGTCGGGGCGTGGTTAGCCTCTTTAGAAGCCACCAGTTGTCTAAACTACTCTACCACCGCTCACATCTCTTACTGATAGGCAGGTGTTTCAGTTATTCCATATGCCTGCTAACCCTCAATACTGTTAGTCTACTTTTTATTTTCAGTCATTCTGGTGGATATTTGGTCGCATTTTATTTTTAGATTTATTACGAATTGTTTTATGATTCCAGACTATGGTTTACCTTGGTAAACATTTCATGTATACTTCAGAAAAATGTATATTCTGCTTGTATTGAGCGGCATGTCCTATTAGAACAAATTGCTGGGTGAAGTCCAAATTTTCTTTGTCCCTAACGACTGTCTACTTGCTGTGTTAATCAGGGAGCATTTGAAATATCCGACTGTAATTGTGGATTTGTTGTCTGCACCTCTGAAATTCTTTTAGCTTTGGCTTCATGTATTTTGAAATTATTTTTGTTTGGCATGTGCACAGGTGTTCACCATTGTTGCCTTACAATGAATTGACCTCTGCATCACCAATCCCTAATTACTCCTTTGCTCTTCCATTCTGCACTTGTGTGATGTTGAGAAAGCTCCTCCAACTTTCTTTTGGTTAGCTGTCCTCCTTTTCAATCCAACTGGAGTATTTTTTGCCTTTGAAATGGTATGGTTTGAATATAGAGTTAAAGTGATTTTGATATGAATGCAAATCTTTTATTTTTTGTTTCTCTTTGCCCAGTGGCTTTTAATTCTATTCTTTCTTCTTCTGAATTTATGGTTTTCTATTATTCTACTTTTCTGCTTCATTGGTATAGTAGCTGTAACTTTTCTTGATTCTGTGGGCTTTAGTTTTTTATTTATTTTTATTATTTTATTTTATTTATTTATTTCTTTTTTTGAGGTATGGTCTCGCTATGCAGTTCAGGCTGGTCTTGAGCTCACTTTTGTACCCCAGGCTGGTCTCGAACTCGCACTGATCCTCCTGCCTCAGCCTCCCAAGTGCTAGGATTATAGGTGTGCACCGCCACGCCCAGCTGTGCTTTAGTTTTTTAGGATTTATATTTCATATATTTAAATTGTCTTGCTCTATAGTCAGGCCATGTTATGCCATAGCACATGTAACAAAATAACCTTACAGCAGTTATTTCCATCTGTCTTCCGCTTCCATCTGTATTGTTGTCATGCTTTATGTGACATTATTTTGGAGGGATTAAACGTTAGAAAAAAGTCACTGTATGAGGATACTGCCACTGCTGCTGTTCTACATTTCTGTGTGTAGAACCATGCTGGGAATACACCCTGATCACTTGGGGTCCCACATGCCAGTAAACTAACAGACAGGTTGTTATGGCTTATGCCAAGTTGTCCCCCCAAAGCCTCATGCAATTATGGGGTGGGGACTTCTAGAGTTTGAGACTTGATCCGTGATCTACTGGGATTGTGTATTTTAGTACTGATGAGATTATGGTCTGAGTACTTGTCTTAGTTACTTTTTTTGCTCATTGCTGGGACAAATACTGGACACTTGAGATGAAGGAAGGAAAGGTTTATTTAGCTCACAGTTACTGGAGGTTTCAGTCCATATTCGGCTGGCCCAAGGCTGAGTGGAGCAGGGCAGGGAGCATCCAGGTCATGGCGGCAGAACAGCAGCAAAATGGCGGCAGAGGCAGCCAACCAAACACGGCAGCAGAGCAGCAGCAACAGCTCGAGTCTGCCTCTCTGCCTCTCTTTATATTACATTCAGGCTCTCCTCCTTAGCCTCCGCCTTAGGCTACACCCATAATCCCAGAAGTACTTCGACCCATAATCCCATCAGTACTAAAACCCATAATCCCAGGGATCATAGATCAAATCTCAACTCTAGAAGTCCCCGCCCAATGACTCCATGAGGCTTTGGGGGGACAACTAGACATAAACCATAACAGTACTGCTGGGAATTATAGGTGTGGCCTGAGGCAGATAGGCTAAGATAGAGAGCCTGATGTAATTTAAAGAGAGACAGAGAGAGAGACTTGCACTGTTGCTCTCTGCTCCCTTGGATGATTGCCTCTGTCGCCATATTGTTGCTGTTCTGCCGCCGTGAATTGCTGCTCTCTGCCATGTGCCACTCAGCCTTGGGGCCAGCCAAATATGAACTGAAACCTCCAGTAACTGTGAGTTAATAAACCTTTCCTTCCTTCATCTTGAGTGTTGGGTATTTGTCCCAGCAACAAGAGAAAAGTAACTAAGACACAGGGAAAGAGGGCTTTTTATTTTCTGGACCACCAGGATTGATGCTTAAGGAAATAGTGTTGCTTGATGCAAAATATGAACAACCAGTATCATGTCTAGGATCCAGCCAATTTGTTGAGATCACTTTACATAGTTCATTTCTGCCAATCCTGAGTCAGTGGGAAAGTGGTACAACCTGGCAAGCTTCAGGCCCTGCAGGACTCAGATTCTACAGGAATAAATGCTTAAATCTTATATACCTTTATCACTGTGGGCACAAAATACCTGAAAACCACAAGTTAAAGCAGGAAGGTTCATTTTAGCTCACAGTTCACATGGGTTTCAGACCATAGTAGGCTGGCTCCAAGGCAGAATGATGTGGCAGAGGAAATACAGTCCATGGAACAGCAGGCAGGAGGCAGCAAACTAAGCAGCGGTGAGCAGCAGGCAAGCAGTGGCAAGCCTGCCTTCCCGCTCTCGCTTTATAGTCCATCCAGGCTATAACCCTATTGGTTCATGCTATCCACACTTGAGTTGGGGCTTCCGTTAACCAGACCCAGGACTATGCTAAATGCATTTAGTTGTCACATGTCTTAGGTCCAGCCACTGTCAAATCCCACTTATGAGTTCCTAAGGCTTCAGGGGTGTTGGGGGGACAGTTATATACAAGCTATAATGAATTCACTACACCATAAATGGGACTCTAACCAGAGGACTCCTTGAAAGAAGATAAGAGAAAAGTCAAATGTGCATGGAGTACAGGAACTATGAATGTCTACTTGGACTTTATGATCAGGTAATGAAATAAGTATTGAAACAGTACATCTTATTTTCATTTTCTCCTGATACTTCTTATGTGGATCACTGAGGATACTTAGTTTTATATATTGCACACAGACTGAATTGTTGGTGGAATTTGGTGCATCTATCCCATTGGGGATGTTGGCTTAACCTGAATAAGGTCAAGAGTGAAGTCTGAATGACAAAGAAGTCCTAAGCCCACTGCACCTACTCTGTCTCCAGGAAGCTAACCTGTGAAGACTGTGCCCTGTAAAGGCTACTCTGAGTCTTCAGCTTGAGATTGGCTAGTAGGGTAACAATAGGAGATGAGACCATGGTAGTACAATGAGACCAACCACTGCTGGCTTGCCACAGCTTGGTCGCATTGTTCTACCAAAAGCTATGCTTCCTGTCACACAGCTCTTAGGATACAACTATTCTCTTGGAGTTTCAGAAACTTCCCTCTCCACTTAACCATGACAAGTCCTATTATTTAAATACAGGATGACTGAAAATTGGGGATTTGTTTAGCATTTATAATGTAACAGGAAATATAAGAATGCCAATTTTATCAGTTTTTTTTCCAGTACAAGAATTGACTCTTTCAAGAGACAGCTGCCCCAACAACACTTGGGCTAGTCAGTGCATAAACACACATGTTGCTTGAATAACGCTCTGGGTGAACTGTTAGGAAATTTCAAGCTTCTGGTCAACCACCGGTAATACCTCTGAACCCTTGCTAACTCAAGACTATTGCACCATCCTTAACAGTTTTCTTATTGCCTGTAAGAACATCATAAAACACTGTATCTCAGTTTGAAAATGCCACCTATTTCTTCCCAGAACCATGGCTGATCTAGATAGTTTTTGAACTATTTTCCTTCAGTCCATATTTTCACCCTTGGTCTAGTTAGCCATGGCCAAGAAGTGCAAGATTACACAATACACAACATAAACACAGCTGAAGGGCTGGTCATCTACTGCTACCAAAACCATTTTTATCAGTAGTGGGTGTTGACTCACTAGACTTTCCTAATCTGGCACAACCCCTATGCATCACGGTAAAGCATTCTTTTTTCTCTTTCAGTAGCCCCAAAGTGTCCCTTAGTGTTCGGTGGTGGCCAGGATGCTGTTGGCACTATTTGCAAGGGTGTGATACTGGGATGTCCTGTGTCTGTTCTTTGGAAGCGCGATAGTGAAGGATGAGAAAATACGATTATTGTTCTGGGAATCAGGTAAATTTTTTAACTACTCATGGACACAATTGGAAAAGGGGGAGGAAGAGGGGCAAAATCTTTCAGGGAACTTTAATGTCCCTTGACTCATTTCTCAGAGATGGAGGCTGACCTTATTGACTTAGTGTGAACAGTAAGGAGTGAGAACTTCAGGCAGAAGCTTTTCTCACCACATTTACTGAGAGATGTGCAGAGTTGCTTGGTGGCCAAAGGGCCAGAGGACCCCTGAGTGGCCGGCCTCCCACTTCTGTGAGTAACTGTGAGTAACACGGCACAACTTGGATATTTTGAAATATGATAGCAAAAAATCTTTGGATGAGTCAGAAACAAGCATCCTGGCCATGAAGTCAGGAGCTCTATGCAAAGGGCATTTCATGTAGTGGCAGAAATGAGGTGCCACCTGGAGGGAAAGAATAGATAGGAGGCAATGTCCATGAACACACATGGTAAATCCCAGAGCTCCTGAGAGAGTGTGTGTGTGGGGGGAGCTGGATTATGCAAACATAGACAAAATGCAAAGTCTAAGCCATGATCTCACTTGTAGGCACTGTTAGGGGTACAGGAACATTGTGGTCACATTGGTACACAGGCTTCTTTTTCCTTTGGACAATCTTATTTTTGTGCCAGAATTCATGTTATTTTCGGACTCCAGTTCCACATCTCTTCCTCTATCAAGCATGACCTGAAAATTTCTGTCAGTATTTTTTTCCAGATTTAATGACATTTATTAATGAGCTAGTTTAGATTAGAATTTGCTCATAGACAAAACTATAAGCTTTAAATTCTTGCTATGTTCCTGTGGTCTCAATATATAGGTTAGGGTATAAATATTTTAGATCAATTGAGGTCTTTCTGTTGCCCTTGAGTTTAATTTTTTCCCTGTTTCAGACATTTTCTTCTTTGCAGAGTAAAGAAGAGAGTACAAATCATTTCTTTACACATTATTATGCAAATGCAAATGCTTCATGCAATCCACTTCCAGATGCACCTGGATACCAGATGAATATAAATTATCAATAGGAGATGCCTTATTTGTGAGTGTAATCCCTGTGAGTTTCCCAATATTTTCTAATGAATCCTTTTTGTTCCTGAATCTAAATTTATTTTTTCATAACAAGCCATCTGGAAACTTGCAGTAAATCTCTACCTTGCTATTTAGTCAAGGTATTAGCTATCAAACATTGTTTTTTTTTTTTTTTTTTTTTTTTTTCCTAGTGCTTTCGTTTCCAAAATTGTTATTGTACTTACCTTTGGGGTCCATACATTAGAAGAAATAAAATAGAGGCCTGTGGGAAAGCAGGAAGAAGATCGGGCTCTCTCCATATGTCAAAATTATTCTACTATTTCCATACTTTACTGTTTACAAATTTCTCTGCCTCATCTTCTTCCAGAAAATTGACAATGGGAGACCAGAACTCCGTTAAATTTGCCAAAACTTGGGTATGACACAGCAAAAAGTATACATAGTACATCTCCCTGTTGGGTTATTTTTTTGTCTTTTTAAAATTCATTTTAATGAGAAAAAAGATAAAATAGCAATGAAATGGCTTCAAAACAAGTTAGTAATAATTAATATAATGCAGACTATTGTCTGTATTCAGAGGATAAGATACAGATGCAGACCTGATATCTTGTCTAAACAATATTAGTACAAACTTTTATTCTCAGTGAACTAAGACAGAGTAGCTACATATCTGTCCTAATCTCTTGTGTGTGTGTGTGTGTGTGTGTATATATATATATATATTTTTTTTCTTTTTAAAGTTCCTTATACTAGGAGAAAATATCATACCATGTCTTATAAGTACATTGTAAGTCAGAGATGCAGTATCAATCATAAAACAAAAAGTATAATTAAACAATATTCAGAAAATTAAATATTAATTAAATTAAATTAATTTATTATTAATTATTAATATTAATTAAATATTTATAAACAATATTCTAAAATTCAAGTCAAATCATGAGTCCAACTTAGAGGCCAGAATGTTGTATATCATATGTGTAAATCTGTAATTAATTCAGAGTATTCACATAGTTTTTGAATAGGTTAATATATACAAAGATATCAACTAAGAAAAAGTTTTCATGATAGTAAAGAATTACTAAGAATAAAACATAACATAGTTGGGTGTGGTGGCGCACGCCTGTAATCCCAACACTCAAGAAGCTGAGGCAGGAGGATCAGTGTGAGTTCGAGACCAGCCTGGGCTACAGAAGTGAGCTCAAGGCCAGCCTGAACTGCATAGTGAGACCCTGTCTCAAAAAGACAAAAAAAAAAAAAAAAAAAAAAAAAAAAAAAAAAAAAAAAAAAAAAAAAAAAAAAAAAAAAAAAAAAAAAAAAAAAAAAAAAAAAAAAAAAAAAGACTAAAACATAACATAAATAGTGGAATGGAAAATATACAACCAGAACTTCTAATAGTTTGGGGATAGGATATCATACAAAGTTTTAGTGTGTCATGGACAGAGGCAGTGCCCATGATACTTACTGGTGACCATGTGTCATTTGTGAGACTGAGATACTGCTATTTCCTTAATATCCACCCTGTAGATCCAGACAGAATGATGACCTATATGGTACAGGAGAAGTCCATTTGGAGAATATACTGATGGACATACTCTGCTGCTGTATACAAAAGAAAAGTTAAAAGACTGTTTTTGTATGCTTCTTTTTCTCCTGTGTTTAATTGTTTGCCCTATTTTGTGGATTCTTTCAATTCTCCTTCATGGAGTTGTGGTCATTTTGATCCCTCTCTAGAATATCTTTTAGTAAACTGTGCAGTGTTGGCTTTGTCATTATGAAATTCTCTAGTTGTTCTTTGTTCTGGAAGTATTTTGCTTCTCCACTGAACTTGAAGGAGAGTTTTGCAGGGTACAGCAGTCTGGGCTGGAATTTGTTTTCTTATAAGACTTGAAATACTTTGCTCTATGCTTTTCTTGACTTCATGGTTTGCAAAGAGAAATCTGCCTGCCATTATTCTAATGGGTTTTCCTTTAAATGTGATCTGTTTTTTTTTTTTTTTTTTTTTTTTTTTTTTTTTTTTTTTTTTTTTTTTTTTTTTTTTTTTTTTTTTTTTTTTTTTTTTTTTTTTTTTTTTTTTTTTTTTTTTTTTTTTTTTTTTTTTTTTTTTTCTCTAGTAGCTTTTAGTATACTGTTCCTGTGCTGAATTTCTGAGATATTGGTTATTATATGTCTGGGTGTGGATTTAATTGAGTTGATGTTATGTGGAGTTCTATATGCTTCAGTTACCTGAATGCCAGATTCTTTCCTCTTATTTGGGAAGTTTTCTGCTATTACTTCTGTCCATATTCTTTTTATATCGTCTGTACAGATTCCTTTTTTCTCATTGATGTCTATTAGTCTTATGTCGTTCATCTTTGCATCATTTTGCAGATGTTGAATTTTTTTTTCTTGCATCCTAGTTGCTATTAAGAGATCTTTACTTACCTCTTCACTAGCAGTAATGTTGTCTTTAAGGTCTGAAAATCTATTTTCACTTTCATTGAAACAATTTTGCCAGCTTGTGATTGAGGTTTTAAGTTCCTGTATAGCACTTTGAATCTGCTTCGTACATTCTATTACTTTCTTATATTGCTCATTCAAGGATTCCATCATTTTCCTATTCTTTTTATCAGTGTATTCTTTAGAAGCACTTAGTACTTCTTTTATTGTAGGTATTATTTCTTTTTTTTTTTTTTAGCTTCAGATATTATTTCTGATCTGATTTCCTCTATACCTTTCTGCAGTTGCTTTACTTTGGATGCTATTATTTCAGAGATTTCAAATGTGTGAGTTCCAATTTCTTCTGTGTTAATGTCTCCTGTATTTGTTCTGGGTGGGTTTGGGGCCTGAGAGTGCATTTTGCTCCTTCTCTTTGTCATTTTGCATAACTTTGCCTTCTGATCTTTGATGTAGAGTTCAACCCAGAACTTTGGTAGAGCTCTTACCTTAGCACCAGATCTGAATCTACCAAGTTCAAACTTGTCCAGGTGGGTGTGGCTTGGGTCTGGCTGCTGAGCTCCATTTCTTCTTGCTGAAGCTCTTGAAGGTGAACCAGCTGTGTCACTCTGGCAAGATGTTCTGCTCCTGGATGAGCTGGATGGGTCCTGTCTCTAGTGTCTCTGCGAGGGGTTCTGCTGAAGTTTTCCACTCTGGACCTATCTGATGGATGAAGTTCCACTCACATGCTGGGCTTTGTTGCTGGGTTGAGTGAGTTTCTGGAAGACCCAGGGTGGTCTGCCTCATATGCTAGGCCTGGTTGCTGGGTTGAATGAGTTTATGGTGGGCCCAGGGAAGTCTACCTCACACACTGGGCCTCTGTTATTTGTATTAAATTAGTAAAAGTAAAGAGCGTAGAACATTGCCTGACCCATTATGAATGCTAGGTAAATGGTAACATATTGTTGTTGCTATGTTTCTTATTGCTATTATTATCATTTGGCCTTGCATGTTGACACAAATATTAGGAAATAAGGAATTGAACTTGACACTGGAGAAAAATATTACTTTATTATATAGATATATTTTCTCAGCCATTATAATTATGTATAAAATTTTGGTTTCTGTGGATGTATCCAGTCTATCCTCATCATATTCACAATGATCTTAAAGTCATAATAGCCAGTATTCTCATGATTTATAGTTTTATAAAGTTAATCTGTACAGTATAGAGAAGGGTCATTTTTGAGTTTCAAATTGTCCTAATTACTCATAATTGTTGGCAACTTCTAACTACTAATTATTCTATTAAGCACAACTGCTTACAGAGAACATTAGATTTTCTGCATTTCCAACTAATTTCCCCTCAGGACACATTTTCCATTAGAAATTTTGCTTTTCTTTCATGGACTTCAAAGCAAAGCATTGAGCCCAATGGTCTATTTCTAAAGAAGCTTGGAAACTCTGAAAGAAAGCATTTAAACAGAGAGAAATATGCTCTGTTTTGTGCATGGAATATAAGGTTTTGCTTGAAAGAAGGCAATGCTTTGTTAACATTTATCAGATGAGTCTTCTTCTCAAATTGCACCTACGAATGAAGAAGGGCACCAGGTGTTGTATCTTAGGAGGAATGCAGTTAAGGCTTTCTTTTACTACTAATACCAGGTTTCAAGTGGGATGTTATAATTTTAGGAGACTGATAAAATGCACTGGACTATGATGAATGGATTATATGGAAAGCTAAAGAGGTAGACTGTGGCAGTCATATATCCAACTAAAAATGTATGTTTTCTTGATTCCCTTAGAATCCCTTAGAAAGGTATCCATATAACACAATTCTGATGAATGACATTTAGGTAGAAGTTGCTGAATGTAGTCCAGGTAATTCTTTTTGACCTGGAATGAAAACTATCAGGAGATGAAGCAACCTCTTGTAACCAAAGCAACAAGCAAGAGATGGAAATTCCTATTTGTAAAATTACTGCGAGGAAAGTTCGAAAGATTCTGTTATCCCAGGATAATTGTGGAGATATTCTACAAGTTCTGCATCTGGAATGTTTTGGAAGAATATGAAGTTATTTTTGGCTAAGCCACTGTACATTTGGTTTTCTTTCTTTTGGTTTAAGTACAGGTAAAATATATGGCTCCCTGTATGAAATAATTTGAGGAAGTATAAATCAATAACATTGGACAGACCAAAATGTAGATGCTTCTCAACTTGCAGTGGAATTGTGTCTTAATAAACTTAACATAAGTTAAAAATTCATTTAATATGTTTAGCCCACCAAACATGATAATTTGATAATAGTACATGGTAGCATGTCAGGAGTTTTTCCCATGATCATAGGGCTAATTGAAAGTTGTCCCTTACTGCCACTGTCAATCAACTTGAAAGACTATTATGCCATATATCTTTAGTTTGGGAAAACATAACAATCTCAAGTAAGTACTTTGTACTGTCATATCTCCTTCCCACATCTGTGAAGTTGGAAGTTTGTAAGTTGAATTACTGCAAGTCAAACAACCGTAAATCAGGGACTGTTGCATTCTTTTATACTTTCTTGAGGATTGTTGAGATGCTCCAATAGATATTTCTTTTCTTTTCCTTCCTAAAAGTTTCAAGTGCCCTTTTAAATTTAAAAAATTCTGGAAATAGCTAAGAGTTTAAATGTGTATTAATCATGGTTACGGTTTGTGTCTAGTTGTCTCCTCAAAGCCTCATGCAATTATGGAGTGGACCTCTGGAGGTTGTGATTAATTCATGATTCAGTACTGGGATTATGGGTGTGAGTGCTCCACGTGGCCTGGGGAGGATAGCCTGAATGCAGCCTAAGGGAGACAGACTCACTCTCTGTAGCTGCTGCTGCCATTGCTCCTCCGATTTGTTCTTGCCGTCTTGCTATTTTCCACCGCCATGCACTGCTGTCCTCTTCCATGTGCCACTCTACCTTGGAGCCACCAAGGTAGTCTCAGCCATGGACTGAGACTTCCACTAACTGTGAGCTACATAAACCTTTCCTTCCTTAATTTTAGGTGTTGGGCATTTTGTCCCAACAGTGAGAGAAGTGTAACAGAGACAAGCACCTTTTCTTATTTCCTGTATTCTCAGATTTCTTGCTATCTGGATCCTTGATGACCTAGGAGGGAAGGCCCACCTTCTGACAGGGTTAACTAACCCCTAGAGCTAATAAATGGCTTATGTTAGAGCATTCGTGGAGGTATGGATCAATCACGATAGAGCCCAAACTTACAGCCATCTTCTGTTGTGTTCTTATCCTTGAGGAGCATATCCTATCTTAACACTAGACAAATGATGGCCAGATGCTCCACAAACCAAGACAATCCCCACATCTTATCATCTGCAGGAATTATTCAAAGTAGCTAATCCTAAGTCTTCTGAGCTTGCTTGTGTGGCCTAGGCTACTCCTGACCAAGAAAACCACATCAAAGTCTGGTGTCTTCACCTGCTCCCTGTCCTCCTGCCTACTTTCCTTGCCTGTCTTGGTGTTTCCCCGTGTGGCCTACCTGACAAGCTGTGCCTCAGCATTTTAAGAGACTGTAACTATAACAAACTTCATTCTTCAAGATACTCATTTTTGTATGACTTACTATATCTGATTAAAAGAAACCCTGGTTATTACCCTGGTTTGATCCTTAACAAATATATGCACATATCAAAATATTGTACTCCATAGATATGTGGAAGTATAGTTTGTCAATTATTAATAAAATAAAATCTTCTTTACTTGACACTTAAGCATAAAATTCCAGGTATCATTAAACAAAATACCACCTCCAGTGGTTCACACATTAAAGAGATACATTATTTTCCAGAACAAGAAGTTCCTAAACAGGCCAGATCCAAGCCTGGGCACACAGTGGGTAAATGACACTGGGAAGGCTCATTCTCCCTGCCTTTCTGCTCTGTCCTGATCAGTGGCCATTCTTGTCCTTAGCTAGATTTCTCACAGTCAAAAGGAGGTTCTTCTGTAGACATTACATTTAGATAGTACTATTGTCTTAGCTACTTTTCTCTCATTGCTGAGACAAAAAACAAAACAAAACAAAACAACAACAACAAAACAACTTGATGCCCAAATTCAAGCGAGAAGAGTTTATTTAACTAGGAATTTGTGGAACTTTCCATCTATCATCAGCTGGCTCCAAGGCAGGATGCTGCACAACAGAGGGACGGCAGTTTATGGCTGCAGAAGACAGCAAAGCAACAAGAGCAAAGAAGGGGAGGAGGCAGCCTCTTCTGCTTTATATTATAAGGAGGCTCCCAGCCCCAGGCCAGGTGCAGCGCTCACACCATCTTTGACCCCTCCTCTTGAACAGGGTGAGCAAGTTTACAAAGTGAGGACCTTGGCCCCTTGCTGAGCTGAGCTGGAAATTCTGTGACTCTATATTCTGAGGTGAGGGCATGAATTCTAGAGGTCCTGGGTTAATCAGCTGTCCATCCCCAATGACCACATGAGGCTTTTGGAGGATGTCCGGGCAGAAATCATAACCACTCCTGAAATGGATCAGAAGAAAACAGACTATTTCTTTGTAACTTTCATTTTAATTTTTCTTTATTTTAAATTTTTTTTATGCAAGCACACAATTTTATTTTGCAAAGCCAAACAATAAAACATAAACTTTGTAACTGAAGACATCATTCTGCATTTTACAGATTTTTTAAAGCTTACAAGAACCATATCAAGTTTCAAATACCACATTTGTCAGAATTAAACATATCAGTATCTTCCTAACTCATGTCAATACTTTTCTAACACATGTTTATGTTTTTGTAATTCAGCTGATATTTCCAGTTCTATTCATATATTTATACAAGATACACTTTAAAAACTAGAGTTCTATGTCCTTTCAAAGATGAGAATTATTCAATTGGATTTCGTCACTAGCCTCAGATTTTGGGGTAAGCTCATATTAAAATCCATGTTGGAGCCTGATACACTTCTGCCTGTGTACTAGCTTACCTAAACTCTTTATGCACAGAATCATCAGCCATGCATTCTTCTTTAAGCCCAGCACCAAAAGAGAAGAAAATACTGTCAGCTTTTTAAAGAGAAGAAAATGGATAAAAAAAAAAAAAATTACAAACAATACAAAATTTCACTATACAAAATAATAACAATTCAACAATCGCTGTTATATTGTATAATGTTATCTTCAAAGTAGTTGTGTAAGTGGCCAGATACAAGTATGCAAAATTGGTAGAAGAAGAAGAAGGAGAAAAGGAGAAGGAGAAGGAGAAGGAGGAGGAGGAGGAGGAGGAGGAAGAGGAGGAGGAGGAGAAGAAGAAGAAGAAGAAGAAGAAGAAGAAGAAGAAGAAGAAGAACAACAACAACAACAACAACAACAACAACAACAACAACAAAAAGAAGTTATAACAAATTAAAGAGGAGGAGAAAAAAAATTGAAGCAGCAACTACTCCTTGAGGTCGAGGGGACCGTCTTCACGTATCTTTTTTTTCTTCCACAAGCCTCTCTGCTCTGCACCAGCAAATTTTTCCCTATGGCTCATTTAGCCAGAACTAAGCACAATGTACACCTTAAACCACTCATTGCCAAAGGGAATAGGACTACAGTGATTATCTTAGAATAATACAAATTCATTCCTAAATCACAAAAAGAAAGATTGAAAATCCACACAAAACTAAGGGTCTGGCAGTAAGGGAGAAGACAGACCAGCCGGTCATTGGTGTCAGCGACAGCATACTTCCTTAGGGATTTATCCTGCAATATACAGGAGATTTTCTTTGGACTGGAAAAATGGGAGCACAGAACAGAGTGAAGACCTCCCATTGGGAACTGGTACGCCATAGTACATTTTCTGACAGACAGGCCCTATTCTTCAATCTATCTACAGACAAGATAGCCAAAAGCATGTGCCTGGCTGCTGAATGGATCTCAGAACACTGTTCTCATAGCTTATCCTCGCTCTCTTCTTAGTCCTCCTTGGTCTGCTAAAATTGTGGGAATTTGCTAAACCACTTTCCTTTTCTTTGTAATCATTCTAGGTTCCAAAGAAACTCCATAGCTTCCTGGATTCATCTTTCTTCATTGTGCTGGAATGGACAGAACTAAGGTTTTGATCCACTGTAGGAACTGAGCCTTCTACTGGGCATTATTATTTGACAGGACTTTGAGAATGTCTTCATGGAGATGGTGTGAATATGTATATGGACTGTAATGTGGTTGGTTGTACCAATTTGGGAAGTTTAGTTAAGAGAATTTTAACTCAACTAGCTCAGTGTTATGGTTTATGTCTAGTTGTCCGCCCAAAGCCTCACGCAGTCATGGATGGGAACTTCTATAGATTGAGACTTGACTCATGAGTCACTGGGATTATGTGATTTAGTACTGATCTAGAGTTTGAGATTTGATCCATGATCCCTGGGATTATGTGATCTAAGTACTTTTGAGATTATGGGTGTAGCCTAAGGTGGCTAAGCTGATGTGGAGAGCCTGCAATGTAACATAAAGAGAGACAGAGAGACAGACTGGACTCTTTGCTGTCTGCTGCTCTGGTTGGTTGGCTGCCTCTGTCACCATTGTCACTGTTCTGCCTCCATGAACTGCTGCTCTCGGCCATGTGCCCCTCAGCCTTGTATCCAGCCGAGTATGGACTCAAACCTCCAATAACTGTGAGCTAAATAAACCTTTTCTTCCTTCATTTTGAGCGTTGGGTATTTGTCCCAGCAATGAGTAAAAGGTAACTAAGGCACTCAGCAATGGCCCATGCGGGGGTAGTTGGTCAACTGGATAGTATAAAGTGGAAATGAGAAAGGTTAGATCTGCTCTGTTCTTTGGAGGAGCTCCAGTCTTCACCTTCAGGTTGAATATCATCTCTGGGCTTCTAGAACAGACTCTTTGGCTTCCACCATAGACTCCAGTCTTCTAGCGCAGACTCCCATTTCCAGCATGGACCCTTCAGCCTTCCGACATAAACTCTTCAGCCTTCCATCACAGGCCCATTGACCTTCAGATATAGACTTACATGGGACACTACCCTGAGTTCCAGACCTTGAACTGAATCGTTTTCATCTGCAGTGTGCAGGTACGCTCTGCATTCTTCCTCATCCAACTCTGTGGGTGACCATTGCATGCTGATCACGTAATTTCTCATACACTTGTATATCTTGTGCTATATGTTTTTCTGGTAAAACCCTGACTGATATATGCCATTGGTAAACCAATGGGATAAACCATGGCTGGTGTCACTTGCTGCTGTTGGTTACCTTTTCTCAACCAAGTACTCCAGGTGCTGACCTCTTCAATCCTAGCTAGTCTTGCTAGTTCAGTTAATGAATGACAATGACAAGGAAAATACTTTCAAACTTTGTTATGCATGACAATATCTAAAATTTAGTTACTTTTCCCTAGGAAGTTTGAAAAATGGATAATCTATGTTAAAACTAAAGAAGCTGACCGCTACACCAGGCTTATTCCCAAACGCAGACCTAAATGAGCTATTGTGTGCATGACAGTGGAATTCATTTACTTTTTTTCCAGCCACCCTAAAAGCAGACAAGGATCTCACCATGCCAGGAGCATGACTTCATTTCATCTGATAGAGGCTAAGTCTCACTGTGGTGAAGGGAGAGTCCTGGGTCAAGGCTCACCTGAGTTTGAAGGCTGACATAGCTGAGTTATTTCACGAAGGGTTTCTACTCCTCTATCCCAAATTTTCTCTCCTGTATTTGGAGATGATGACAAAGTCATTGTAAAGGGCAAGCACAGGCACAGCCTCTGCCTAAGACTACGCCAAGGTATGGAATACGCACTTAATAAGTGAAAGCTGCTGCAGTGACCACAAAATACATGTGACTAAAGTCACCGCTTCTTGGTCTCTATTAGTTGGACAAATAAGTCTCCCTCATTTTGAAACTTCCTTGTGCTCCTCCTGGGTGAAATTTCCCAGAGGACAGAATTACTTAGAATGTCGTCAGTGACATTTTCCATTTTCAGACTAATAGACTGTTTCCATGTTGCCCTGCCTTACTTGTGAACATGGAAAAACTCCTAGGCACTTAAATGGAAACAGTAACATCCACATTCTAAAAATCATGCGTTATGGACTAAAAATATTGGAAGTGACAGGTCAGATCAGATTGAGGTTTGGGTGATATCTGAATGGTGCACTGAGAAATCTCCAAAATCCTCACTCTCAGAGTAGAAGGATTTTTATTTTTATTTTATTTTTTATTTTTTTCTTGTTTCAGAACTTTGTTTGTTTATTTATTTTTATGGCCGGCTCAGCCCGCCCCAAGGGCAGGGCTGGTGCAGCATGTGGTGCCAGGGATCGAACCGCAGTCCTTGCAGCTGCCCAAGCTTTTCTAAGCAGGCGCTTTAGACCACTGAGCCATCCTGCCGGGCCCCAGGATCTTTATTAATAATTCATGAAGCAGCCTATGCGATGAAGAGTGGGGGGCCAGCTGTCCACAATTCTTTTGCAACAAGGTGAACATAACACACAAATCCATGAAAATCATAACTTGGGAGGCTTTCCACATGGCAGTAGGAGTGTAGCTGGGAGGCTCCTACGTATCCACTTTACAGCTATCCTGAAGTTTGTTCCCATGGCATAAAAGCTGTTTCTGTATGAGTCCACATTCAAATTACCCATGCCAGGCATGAACTTCCTAAAAAGAGATTGTTATGTCACTCTGTGTAGCATCAGATGGAGTCCTAATACTGGAACCTAGATAGCTTCAGGGTGGTTCTTCTTCATTTTCAAGCGACATGGTCACAAAATGAGAGAACAAGGCATTGGGAAGGTTGTCACTGTGCAAATACTACATGAATTTAGAAGTCTTAGCAAACCTACTGCAGAGACAAACGACTGGATTGCATCCTACTTTGGGCATAGATCATAGGTCTGCAATATAAGCAATAGAGTGGATTCCTTCATATTCTCAAGCTGTTTAATGAATGTAAAATATTGCTGCAATTTTAATACAACTCACCTGATGTAAATAGAGGTGTTCTGAGGAGATATCGCTTTCTGTTAGAATCTCCAGAAATCCTTGCAAAATCTCACTGACACAACTCAGAAATGTAAAATGAAAGGGTTTATGTGTGAGGAAATATTACTATGTATTGAATTTAGGAAGAACAATTTAAAACCCATATTTTTGTGTCATGTTTTATCCTCAAAGAAAAGCTTTTCAAGGTCTATTTTTAGAGGTTGTTTAAACATCACGTATCTGAATTAGAGGCTCGCTTGCACTGCAGCGAGACTGTAATGTTTTCTTTGTTGCTGAAAGAATCTTCCATGGCATGTTAATTTCTTCCAGTAACTGATATTTACTTTGGGCAGAGCTGTGGTAATGATTCAAGAGACAAGCAAAGAGAAACACAAAATAGAGCAGTGTAACTGTTGCTCAGGTTACGCAGAGGCCGGGGGTCTATAAATGGAATTAATAGAGGAAGTGATTTTCGAACAGATTGGAGAAACTTCAGATTTGAAGCCAGATCACTTCTTCAAATTGAACTGAATGTTATGCACAAAGTTATGTATAAGAGATTATGTTTTCATTTATGCCCATAATTATCCAAACAAAGTAGAAATATAAAATTGTCTTTTAGCAACTTCTTTAAAACCCTCAAAAAGAGCGATGACACCTAAGCCTAAATATTTCCTTTGCAGCTTTTTATCTTCTGGCTGAAATATGGTCACTGTTCCCATGTGATTTCCTAAACTGAAAGACCAGGAAGTAGATGGGGAGGCGGTGCACACAGTGGGCAGTACACCAGCTTTCGGGTCAGGGGTCTGCATTTGAGGCCTTGGCTTAGTGACCTCTTGTTGCTGAGACAAAATTCCCAGTACCCAAAGTTAAAGGAGGAAAGTTTGTTATTCATTTATGCTTTGTTACAATCTGTGGAGGTTTCAGGTCTTTGGCTGGCTCTAGGATGAGGGACGCAGAAGTGGAGAAATAGTTCATGGTGTGGAAGGCAGAAGGCAGCAAGCAGCACACGACCAACTGCAGCCCTCTCTCAGTCCCTTGTGCTGTATGCAGGACGCATGCCCTTAGGGTGGGCAGCACTCACCCACATGGACCTTTCCATCATCCACACCCAGAATTATGCCAAACCAGTCAGGGGACTACTTTAGCAATCATACAACGTGATCTCAGCATCCTCCCCTTTAGATCTAGTGCATGGAAAAGCTTCACCTATGACCATGCAAAGCTTTGGGGGAACATCTAGATTCAATCCATCCAGACCCGAGGCCTTGGGAAGCATTCACAAGTTTCCACCATCTCTTAGCTTCTGTCAGTTGTCCTCATTTGTGCAATGATCAACTTAACCTAATTGTTGTTTGGATGTTTAACTGGGGTCATTTATGGAAAACATTTTTACACATTACACAGTGTTGCTGTTGCCCAGTCCCCTTGTTGTCATATATTTTGTTAAAATAGTCACCAGTAATTTCTGGGAGTGAGGACAGTTCCCTCAGGTTTACTGCCCCCCTCCACCCCAGGCTGTCTCTTGTCACCCAACTTTGTTGCTGCCCCTGTATTTCCCAGACAGTGTTCATCCATGGAGCCCAGTTGTCCTCTGCTGCACTGCTGCTATAGCCTGTGCTAAGGATCTGTCCCAGGAATGAGGCATTGCTGTTCCTTGTCTATTGGATAACCTGGGGATCAGTCCTCTTTCTCAACTCTCCACCCCAAGGTAGACACCAGCCTGTGCCTTAGGGAGAGCTTGTGGGAAGCTGAACAATGAGGGTCTCTTGGGTGGAAATGGGCCCACACCTTGCACACCTCGCTCCCTCCAGGAAGCTCCTAGGTTGCACAGGAGAGCCCCATGGTGTCCTGGGTTCCAGAGCTCAAGTCCCAACAAGTCCAGAGGAAGAAAGACATATTCTCTTATTACAATTTAAGACTTCACTCTGGAATCTCATTTCCTCTTTTTACATTCTTCCCAGTATGATTCTTATAGGAATGAACACAACCTCTACCTACAGAAGCACAGTAATGTAACAGTCGGTGGGTGGGGAGCAGATCCCTAGGAAAGTCACAGAGAAGTGATGGGAGCAGAGTTCTGGACAGATGAATCTGGGCAACTGGAACTCAAGGGAATGTCTTGAGGTTCAATTCCAAGATCTATTAATTGGTTGAGATGAGACTGTGGCTGTGCTGTTTCCCTTTGATAACTGGCTCAGGAACTGGACCAAAAAATGTATATATTTCTCACATATATAAATATATGCATATTGAATATTGTTTGCGGAAACCCAGGCAAATGCTTGCTGGCATGTGTGGGATAGAGTACTACGGGTTTGATATAGTTCAAATTAATAGAGTACATGTAGCAAAGTCAAGCACCAAAGGCAAAATGCCTAGAACAAGTGTATGACTTTTCTGCAAGACAGGCAGAGAAAATACATTCCTTCAAGATACTAGCTTTATTAGCATGTTCCCGAGACAGGGGAAAGCAACCATGGCAAGTGAAATGCTAAGGATTTTGCCACTGGAGTTAGAAGGATCCCAGCTTGCATCCCAGTTGTGTCTGTGCCTCAGTTACGCTTCTCTTGCTGCTGGGACAAATGCCAGATGCTTAAAATGAGGGAAGAAAGGGTTTATTTAGCTCACAGTTACTGGAGGTTTCAGTCCATACTTGGCTGGCTCCAAGGCAGAGCGGCACATGGCAGAGGGCAACATTCCATGGCAGCAGCAAACAGCAAGACAGGAAGCCTGTCTCTCTGTCTCTCTTATGTTACATCCAGGCTATCCACCCCAGGCTGGGGGAAGGACTCACATCCATAATCCTAGCAGTCCAAAAACCCATAATCTCAGTGGATCATGAGTTAATCTCTGACTCTAGAAGTCCCTGCCCCATGACTGCATGAGGCTTTGGGAGGACAACTAGACATGAACTATAATAGCCTGCTACCTGAGTCAACTTTGCCAAGGTCATGAGAGAGATGTTAGATATTACATCACTCTGATAAAAGAGATATAACAGGACACATGGAACTCTCAGTGAATCACATGGACTTGATTTCAATTTCCAACTATATTTCAAGAGAACCAGTCCTATCTGGGATAAGAAATCAGCACATTTCACCCACGAAGACTCTTTTGCTCCAATTTTCCAAGTGCATTCTAAGACTAAGAGCAATTTACATGAAGCATCCAAAATCATAGCCAACAGAGTGTTATAGAGTCTTGCTTCCTACACAGTACATGGATGGGGAGCACTCGCTCTTAAAAGCCCAGGGTAACTCTCAGCTGTTGGCCCTCTCTCCATCAAGTAGGCATTCAGATTCTTAGAATTCTGAAGCTGAACAGTTTCCTTGATCTCTCCTGGGGCATGCAGGGCTTTATAAATTTTGATATTTAAATTAAACCTAACTGAATGCTTCTGCATAAAAGGCACTGTGTTAGCACTTTACACATATTATCTGATTAATCTGCTCAAAACTCTAGTATTCAAAGTAATCTTTTGAGATAAAAACATCTTGAAACTACATGTTGAAAAGGTATGCTGTGTGTCTCACAATATCAATCTAGAATGACCAGTATGAAAATATTCTCTAGTAAAATTGATAGCTTTTAAGAAGAAAGGAAAAAATTCTTAGATCATCCATTAAAAAAGCATACATAATTTATATAGGAAAAATTAAATTGTCATCAGACTTTACAACAATACCATGGCACCTTCATTCTTTACACAATCCTGGTTGAAAACTAAATTGGGTAAGAACTGAATCAAGGGCCAGCGAGAGTCTCAGTGATCTAAAGCACCTGCTTAGGAAAGCCTAGGCAACCACAGGAGCCCTGGTTTGATCCCTGGCACCACATGCTGTGCCATCCCCAACTCCAGGGCAGGCTGAGCCAGCCATAAAAAAAAAAAAAAAATCAAATTTCCCTATAAGATCAACATTAAACTTAACTACTGAATTTGATTCTGCCTTGAGGTGGGGAATTATGAAAAATGGGAGGCAAATATTTTGTATCTAGTGAAACTAACTTTCAGGTATAACTAGAATAAACATTCAGGAATTTAGGGAAAATTGTTGACAGGAGGTCCTCCTGCTACATCTAACAAAAGGATGATATTCAGATGTCTAACTTGAGTAACAAGGAATTGACCAAAATCAATGGATGTTATTATGGTTGGGATCTAGAATGTTCCCCAAAAGAGTCATTGCACTGATGAGCTATCTGAGGGGCTTTGAGAAATGACTAAGAGATGAAAGCTCTAACTTCATCAGTAGATTAATTCACTAATAGATTTATAATTTATTAGCATTGTTAGGAGGAGATGGAAGCTTAGGCTGCAGAACCATTTGGACAAAAAGGGTTACCGACCTGTCTTAGTTACTTTTTCTCTCATTGCTGGGACAAATACCCAACTCCCAAAATGAAGGAAGGAAAGGTTTATTTAGCTCAAAGTTGCTGGAGGTTTCAGTCCGTAGTTGGCTGGCCCAAGGCTGAATGGAACAGAGCAGAAAGCATCCAGTTCATGGCGGCAGAACAGCAGCAAGATGGTGACAGAGGCAGCCAACCAAACAGGGCAGCAGAGAGCAACAGCGCTAGTCTGTCTCTCTTTAAATTACATCAGGCTCTCTGTCTTAGCCTATCCACCTCAGGCCACACCTATAATTCCCAGCAGTACTCAGACCATAATCCCATCAGTATTAAAAGCCATAATCGCAGTGGATCATGGATCAAGTCTCAAACTCTAGAAGTCCCCGCCCCATGACTCATGAGGCTTTGGGGGGACAACTAGACATAGAGATGGGGGCATAGCTTTGAGATCATATTTCATTCTTCCCCCACTTTGGCTCTTCTGTTATCTGTCTGAGCTTCTTGGCTGTCCTGAGCAGAGCAGTTTTCCTGTTATGCTCTTCCACCATGATGTTTCTGCCTTACCATGGGCCTGAAAGCAGTGCGGGGTTGGTTGGCCAAATAGCTCAGCGGGTTAAAGCACCTGCAAATAGGCACAAAAGCCAGGAGCTCAATTCCCAAGCCCCCCTGAGATGGCAAATGAGACTTGTGTGGTGGTATGTACCTGTAATCCTGGCTCTTGGGAGGCTGTAAACAGGTGCATCACTATGAGTCCAATCTAGTGGTGAGAACCTGAATGCTCTGTAGACCCCACCCTGTAAACACAGACACAGACACAGACACAGACACACAGACACACAGACACAGACACACACACACACACACACACACACACACGAGCCAGCTGGTAATGGACCAGGCCCATGAAACTGTGAGCCAAAATGAACCTTTCTTTGTTTCAGTTGTGTTTCTCAGGCCACCAAATTGGTGTAAGACTGAGTGATACAGAACACTGTGGTTGGGCCATTTCTGTGACTCTGTGGAACAAAGTGGTTCTGAAGTCTATTTTACAGAGGGATTTGAAAGTGTTTGGAAAAGCAAGCAAAAAGGGCTTGGAATCTTCTAAGCGGGGGGCCCAACTAGAAGGCCACTGAGGAGGTGGGTAGACTGTGCTCACGTGGTTTCCCCTGGGAATAAGGACCCTACTGAAAGTTAAATTAGAAGTCACCTGTGTTACTTTCAGACAAATAATTTGTCTACGTTTTGTGTATATACTAAGGTTTTGTTTGAGGCTGAGTTGAAAGGCAACTGACTAATTAGCCTGGCAGAGGAAACTGGCAGCACAGCATCCAGGTACAGCCATGCTTATCGCTGGCTGCTTTGGACCAGACTTATACTGTGATTTGGGAGCAAAACGCAGAGCAGAAAGATCTGAAAAATTTTGAAAAAAACACATCTAGAGTCAAAGTCAAAGGGGACATGGTTGCCAAAGAGATTGGCTTTGTTAAAATGAAACCAGACAATTTACATGAAGACTTAGGATAGCTCAGGAACTTACACCAAGACCGTAAGGCATCTGACCAATTGACTGGATTGCACTCCTTGCAGGTTCAAGGACATAAAAACATGAACTTTGTGAGACTTGGCGTTGACAAGAAAGCCATGTGCTGCCTTGCTCAATCTGGCATGTCCAGGGAGGTGCTTTCCCATTGTCAGCCATCTGGGTCCTCCGGATCTAGTCTAAGCTGTGGTCCAAGGAATCCCAGCTCTCTCCACCTGGCAGCAGATGTTGACATCATCCATGTGATGCTGGGATCACAGGCATACAAAATGCAACAGTTTCAGGGGTATGGACTTCAAGGGAAGGCTTAGGAAAGCAGAGAATATGAGGCAGGTTGCTTCTAAGAGGGCAACGCATGAAGCAGGAAGAGTGAGGCTTCAGTTGCAGTGGAGACCTCAGAAACCTGGAGGTGCCAGGAACTTGGGATTGTCTACTAAATAAAGTCCTGAACAGCAACCAGAGCTAGACATAGGCAGGGGCTGTGTGAGGTGAAACCAGCAAGGTAGCAGTGAAAGGCTGACCAAGCCTTTTGGGGTTTATGATATGCTGCCTTGTTCCCTAGATGTCCAAGTCAGATTTGATGTGTGCTCATGGGGTTTCAGTCTTACCATGGTCTGATCACTCCTTCCTGTTTCTCTGTTCCTTTTTGAAATGAAAATGTTTAGTGCATGGTGTTCTTAGCAAGTGTGACCTAATTTTTTTTTTTTTTTTTAAACAGACTTCACAGCTAAGTGTTTACCTTGAGTTTCAGAGGAGATTTATGCTTGAAATTTTAGGAAACACTGGAACTATGGAGGCTTTAACAACTGAAGATTGATGGAACGTATTTTGCATAATGAAATTGACATTACACTTTGGGGGCCATGAGTGGAATGTTAGGGTTCGGACAAAAAGGCCCATGCTTAGAGGTGGAGATTATGGAAAGTGATTAGACCATGCGGGTGCTAAGTTCATCAACAGATTAATCCACTGATGAGCTATAGCTGAGCAGGTTGCTATTGGATGGAGCCTACCTCAAAGAAATAGGGCACTGAGGGTATTAACCTGGAAGGTGACAACCTCTGTCTGTCTGTCTGTCTGTCTGTCTGTCTGTCTGTCTGTCTTTGTTTTCCCCTCTCTCTCCCTCCTGTCTACCATGAAATGAACAGCTTTCCTCCATCATGATATCCTGCCTCACCCGAGGCCCAGAGATGACAGAGCCAGTTGATCATGAGCTGAAACCTCTGTTGTCATGAGCCAAAATAAATAACTCTTCCCTTAAGTTTTACATCTCAAGTATTTTGTCGCAGCGATGAAAAAAAAAAATGACTCACACAGCCGATGAATATCAAGCATCTGGTTACTTTTAGCTTGAGACTAAATGAGATTCAAAAGGAAGAGAGGAATAGCCTGTACTAGGCACACGCTCTGATGGTGGAGACACGAGACCACTAAAAGGAGGAACAGCTTCAGTATGCATGGATATCGGTAGTGGTGGCGTGAGTTTTCTTTCCTGAGGTCATTGTGTACACTGTGTGGTTTAAACAACATGACCATGTTGTGTTATATTGTCCCAAGTAGTCTTTAGAGCAAACATGCTTGGTGTGGAAGAAGGAATACCATATCCCTTGCTCAGCAACCTTCTCTCTTTCTGACTGTTGCACTCAAGGAACCCACTGTTCAGACTTAGGACCTGCGGCTCAGGCTCACAGCCCATCTTTTCCGTTCATACATTCTGTTCATGGAGCCTCGCTGTCATTTATTGCATGCAGAACGCCTTGTTTATATAGGGCTGGAAGTTTTGGCAATTATGCTGTACTGTAAGTGCTGTAGCTTTATGTTCTGCTATGCATTATGGCACAGCGTGGAGGAGCTGCACAAGTAAGAGAAGAGTCATTGCTTTGGAGTTTCTTTGACCATTTCCTTGCTCTGGGTGTTGTAACGCACATACCGCATACAGTTCCTCATGTAGTGATCAGTTCATTTATTGAGCTAGCTAGAGGAATGGAACCTGGTCACGAAAGGAAGGTTGCCTGTAGCCTAACTGTGCTGTACTCACAATCACGAAGCATGTTGTACAAATACTCACAGTATTCATGAGAGAAAATTTTCAAAATATGTATGATTTCTATAGTGTTACAGGGAGAAAACATAATCTACCTGACACTTTTTTTGACATTGAAGCAAGGGGTTATTTTTTTCCTTCAATACACAAAATATATGGTTTGCCTGTTTTGATAGGAAGGAGTGATTTAGAAGACAGTCTTATGAAAACTTGTTCATATCTTACACAGACAGCACAGCTGTCTCAAATGAAGAGCGTCTGTACACAGGTGTAACATAAGACAGTCTAAGTAAGCATCATGTTTTTTGAATTTAAATGGGAAGTGTGTATGCATATGTCTGTCCCTAGCACTAGCTGCTAAAAGTGCCTCTAGGATGGCAGCTAACATAGTAGCAAGAGGTACCCTCGCATCGAGGTCATGCGATTCAACACCACTGGGCTTTCCGCTGCAAGGTGTCAGAGCTTCTTGGATAAGCAACCAATTACAAACCCGAAATGGGGAAAGCATAAAATATCCCTGGAAAAACTTCATAATGGGCAGCAAGGATGTCCTCAAAGACTATTAGAGTCGTGTCTAAAATATGCAGGAGCCAACTTGAAGAGGCTCCCAGAGGTCAAATAGGGAATTGTTTGTGTTTTAATAAAAGTGATTGTGAGAGGGAACGAATCTTGACTTTCCTGTATAAACTGTGTCCTGGAGTGACCAAATAACAAATAGCCAATGCGCATCTTTTGAAAATCTCCCAAGAGATACATAAAGAAAGCTTGGTAGTTAAGGTCATTATGTCCCCACTAACACATTGAGGGACCTGAGATTGAACTTAATGTCTGCAAAGATTATATAGAAAAGCTGTCAACAAAATACTACTTGTCTTCCACTAGAAGAATTTAGTATCACTGATAATTTTCAGAGAGGTGAAAGCTGAGACTTGATACACAAAACTTATAGTTTGATAAATACAGTTCAGTTCCACTGGCCTTGCAACGGCAAGCAGAAACATCAAAATGACACCAAGGATTGGGAGGTAGATTTATTTAGGTGGATGTTCACTGATCAGGATCACTCCCAGAATATCAGGCCCCCATCTCTGGTGGTCTACAGCTTTTATATGATGCACAAGCAGCGGGTACTCAGGGGATACAAAGGCAAGACAGAAGCCTGGCAGGTATCATGAGTAGCTAGTGGGGGTGAGATCATCGGTTATAAGTTTATGAAGTTATGATCACCAGTTTATGAAGCTTAGTACAATGGTGTGATCAGACATCCTCTGTGCTCAGTTATGCTCTCACAGTCACAGGGATTGAGACAGCCCTCACAGAGCCATGAAGTAGGTACAGAGCTAGGGAGCTGCTAAAGAACAAAGTTTTAAGAAGAACAATTTCTCTTTTATATAGTTTTCCCCTTTGAACTTGGGTTAAAACAAGTTAGTTATAAGCAAAAGAAAAGAATGGAGAAAAGTAGGTGGATGAAATGAGACCTAGTACACATAGGACATTTTGTTTAAATGAGAAAGCTCAGACCTCAGGTTCAGTAGGTGTGGCGCCTGCACTCTCTCCCCTACACTATTTTCCCCTGAAATCTCTGGGCCGGATATGCAAGGAAACTGTTTGAGAGCAGTGACAATAACACACACTGGGTAGGTTGGGAAGGAATTAAAAACATGAACACTGGTGACAAATGGCCAGAGTGTTGTTATTTTTTTTTTCTGGTTTTAACTTCCTGTTTAGTCTCAAGGAGCCTGGATGTTGGCACTGCACATTGTATATGGGCATAGAAGTCCCAGGAGAAACTCTTTTCTTTTATGAGGTGGGTAACAAAGCAATGGGGCACTTCAGGGTGCCCAGAGTAGGGGAAGCTCCCTGTGTTTTTTTTTTTTTTTTTCTATTGTTGTTTGCTTTTCCTATCTCTGTCTTGGCTTCTCTAGGGGGCAGAAACCAGTTGGCCCTGAGACTGAGGCAATGTTGGTGGCTTTAGGCATCTAAGATCCGAAGTACTTTGGAGAAAGCAAATTCCAGGGTATACAGCCACTATGAACCTTAGTCACTATGGAAATCAGCACAATCACTCAGAAAACTGAAACTAGAGATTTCTTTTGATGAAGTTCTTCCCCAAAGAGGCAGTCATCGTACTACAGTGATATATGCGTATCCACATCTGCAGCAGTACAAGTTGTAGTCGTTCAACCCTAGAAGCAGCCTGTGTTCTCATCCGTAGCCGAATGGAGGAAGAAAACATGCTATTCACACACAGTAGAGCATGACTCTGCCACAAAGAAAGGAGATCAGAATTACAATTCCTGACTTGAAATTATACTACAAAGCTACTGCGATAAAACAACATGGTACTGATTAAAAAATAGACTTAAGAATCAGTGGAATAGATTAGAAGATGCAGAAGCAAATACAAACACATTCAGCTGCCTTATTGTCAACACAGGGGTCAAACATGCTTACTGGAAGAAAGACAGCCTCTTTAACAAATGGTGCTAGAAAAACTGGCTCTCTACATGCCACAAACTAAAATTTGACTCAGGTCTATCACCATGTACTAAACTGAAGTAAAAATGGATTAAAGATTTAAACGTTCAAATAGAAACACTAAATCTCTTGGAAGAGAAAGCAGGAGGAAAATTTGAAGACATCAGGTTAGGCAAACAGTTCATAAAGAAACATCAAGCTGCTGCATGAGTATTACTTGAAAGAATTAGCAGCTGGGACCTCCTCCTGCTACGAAGTTTTTGCACATCAACAGAAATTACCAACAGAGTGAAAAGACAACTCACAAACTTTGAAAAAAATTTAACTAATGAGCACTCAGAACTTCTCTCTAGAACAGTGGTGCTCAACCTGTGGGTTGAGACCCCGGTGGAGGTCAAATGACCAAAACACAGGGGTCACCTAAAGCCATCAAAAATGTTATTTATTTGGAATTACAGTTTTGAAGTAGCCAGCAAAATTATTTTTTGGTTTGAGGTCACTGCAACATGAGGAACTGTATTGCGGGGTCACAGCATTAGAAAGGCTGAGAACCACTGCTCTAGAATTTATAAAGGACTAAAAACATTAAGACCCTCAAATTTATTTTTTATTTTTTTTTCATGATTTAATATTTTTATTGTTTAAATTTAACAATGGTTATATTACATATTTTCATCATCAGATCAGTTTAGATTAATAGATATAGGTATATAAGATTGATCAAACAATTGAACATTAACACATTCAATCAACATTACATTTTTTTTCTTTTCCCCTTTCTTTTTTTTTTTTTTTTTTTAAATTTA
>PVJA010006676.1:0-72132 GCA_004027025.1 Myocastor coypus | reverse complement strand
AATATGTCAACTTTCAAAGAAAAAAAGGGGGAAAAGAAAAAAAAAAAAAAAAAGTAATGTGGATTTAGAAAGGTTAATGTTTAGTTGTTTGATCAATCTTATATACCTATATGTATTAATCTAAACTGATCCGATGATGAAAATATGTAATATAACCATTGTTAAATTTAAACAATAAAAGAATTGGAAAAAAAAAAAAAAAAAAAAAAAAAAAAAAAAAAAAAAAAAAAAAAGAAATCAGGTTCTTCCCATCAGCAGTCCGTGGGCCTCGATTTGTTGTTTCCATCCTTAGGGGCACAGTAGTTAGATCCCCCACCCAGGCCCGGGTGTACATCAATGGCAGAGGGAAGTTCCTGCAACTGGATCCCTGGAGGGTGTCCCTTGCCGCGCCTTCTCCTCCCTCACCTCCAGACCCGGCTGTCCCGGCCCCTCGCAGGGCTCAGTCCATGGCGAGAGGACATAAAGTTCCAAAGTGGCCTATGAAGGTGACAGAGGCAAAGGTGGCCCCGGAGCTCCTGGCCTGAGGTGAATGATGGCCTCTGGCCCCACCTGGGGCTGACACCGGCCACTCCCTCTAGGCCCGTCTTGACCACAGGATCTCCTGGTTTCTCACACTCTCGACTGAATTGTGTGTGGAGACCTGGTGGGGACGGTGCCTTGTGACACAAGCTGATCGCTCACGTGCTGCTCACCGGCACACATGTGGCCCTGCCTTTGGCTCACCTCAACCAACACCCATGGTGACAGAGGTTTCAGCACTGCCTAGGACAAGGGTCTGGCTCCATGCTCTTGGGCTGCTGGGAGGAGCTGCTTCCTGGGTGGGGGTTTGCCCAGGTGGAGGCCTCAGCTGCCCTCATCCCCCAGCTGGTGACCTGCACCTGCACCACACACCAGCTGCAGCGAGCCCTCCCCTGGGCAGGGCGCACTTCCTTAGGACTTCCAAGCCTCCGGCCCAGCCTCTGTGAGTTTCACACACTGTGAGCTGGACCCAGGGATGGGTAGTGCTCCCTGGAGGCGGGAAGCGGCCTAGTGCCACGCCAGCCTGTGCTCCACTGCCGTGGCCTGGACCTGGGTCTTTAGCCAGCCTGCAGTTTTTCTGCCTCTCCTGCTCCTTGGCTTTGTCCAGAGCATGGAATGGTTGCTGGATCAGCACTGTTTTCCAGACATGCAGGCACCAGGACACCTGGGAAGAAAAGGCCCCAGCTAGTTCAGGGCATGCAGAGGCAGTAAAGCCCTGGCTGTAGCACTGTGCAGCTGGGGGTCGGGGCAGCGGGGTACAGCCTGGCTGAGCCCAAGGCCGAGGTTGGGGAGGCAGGACTGAAGGCATGGCTGAGGAGGGGAGACCTGCCCTGCCCCTGCTATCCACTCTGCCTGGCTCATGGCCTCGGTTCTGCCTGAGGCCACCACACTGGCTTGGGTCCACGCTGAACAGTCCGGGATCAATGCCTGGCCCCGGCACTGACACACATGCTCCCGTCAGAGCCTCAGCTGCAGGAGATACAGGAGCAGTGGCCCTGGAGGTGTGACACCCACAGTGCCCTGCTGGTCCACACTCCACGTGCCCAGGCAGGGCCTCTCCCACATCTGCCGTGGTGACAGTCACCCTCCTGAGACCTGGCTTGGGACCCCAGCCCCTGGTCATCCCCATCCCTGGGACACTGGCCCCTTGCTGGCTCCCGTCCCTGTCACCTCCCCCCGTGTGAGCCCCGCCCTGCACCTCTCCTCCCCTGTGCCTTCCTTCACTCACTCAGTGGGTCAGTCTGCCAGTCCGCACCCAGGAGGATCCCAGGGGTCGTCACTGCATCCTGGCTGGGCGGAGGCTCATGTGTCCTCCATGGTCCCATGTGATGACCTGCTTTTGGCTGTGTGGTGACCGGAAGTGCTGGAGATGGCTGGCACTTGAGCCCAGCTCCTCTGAGGTTGCCCCAGGGATGCACAGCACCCGAGGCTTGATGCCCACGCCATCCCTGGATGGTGACTTAGGGTCCTCAGCCAACCCCAGGATAGTGCCAGCTTATAGCACTTGAATTCTGGGGTTCCTTCCCTGCAGCAGGCCTGGGACTTCAATGCTGGCTTTACCCCAGTGCCAGACAGGTGACTGCAGGCCCCTTGGGAGGGCAGAGCAGGTGACATACCGTGCATGGAGTGCCTTTGTCCCCTGGTCTCGCCCCAGGGGCCCCCACACCCCTGCTAGGAGCCCCAGTGGGAATGACACCCCATTTCTTACCCTCAGCCCAGCCCAAATGTCCCCAGAGCACCCCAAGGAAGTGCTCCTGTTGCCCATTCCTTCGTGGTGAGCCTAACAGGCCAACAGACGTGGCTGCAGGAGGGAGAGCCGCTGTGTCTCAGACTTGACTCGCAGAAGCGTAAACTGGGCAGCCTCTGCCCACCTGTTCGTCACAGCAGCGCAGTCAGAGGCAGCCACGCAGCCATCAAGGACCAGAAAGCGAAGCCTTCAGCTCCGCAGGCCCTACGGCTCTGTCACCGAGCTGCTCCGGCACTCGTAGGCTGAGAACCCTTGTGGCTAAGGGAACGGCATGCTGGTTCCAATAAAACTATTTATAAAGACGATGCCCCCCAGCTCTGCCCACTAGGGTCATTGTGTGGTTCCAGGGGCACTGGAGCACCATGGTCAGCTGATGGCTGGCAGGACAGGACAGCATGGTGGGCATTGCTTGGGAAATGCCACGAGAGAAGGTGGGCCTGCACACGTGGTCACTGTGCAAAGCTGAGACGGAGATATGGTGGCAGGGCAGGCACAGGGGGAAAGGTCCTCCTGAGAAGCAGTGAGCTGGGAAGGAGGGGTGTCACCTGGCCCTAGAAGGGACCAGATCTTGGGACACAGGGCCTGGGCCACCTGGAGAGAGTGCCAGGGCCACGGCTTAGCTGCTGCCAAGTAATGGACACTGCTCTTTGCATCCAAGATGGCAGGTAGGAACAGAGCGCAGAAGGAGGGAAGAAGCAGGACGTAGCCCTGCTGCCAAGCCTGGCCTCTGCTGCCACCCTGCCCCTGCCACTCAGTCAGCGGGCCCAGGAGGACAGAGATGGGCAGGCATGGGGAGAGGGCGGCAGAGGCTCTGCCCAGAACCAGCCCAGTGGTCCAGGAGGCTCAGCGCTAACCCCAGGCCCTGCGGCCCCAGGGCACGGCAGCCTGTCTTCTATGTCAGAAGGGCTTTCAGCAGCTAAGTGCTTTTCAAGGGTCTGAAATGCCCGTGACTCTTCAAAGGCTGTGAGAGGGAAGCCGCCTTCACCTTCTCCATTTATTAGGTGCCCAGGGCTCTGGGGAGGCAGCCTGTCAGCCTCAGATAATCCAGCTCCTTTCCACCCTGCCTCCTCAGCCTCCAGAGAGATCTGCTACAAAGCATTGGAGACAGCGTCAATTATCAATAACCAATAATTGGTGCAAATCCCTGAGCCCAGGAAGACAGCCCAGGCTTCTCCCAGCCCTTCCGTGACCTCTGCTGGGACCTCACCCAGGAAGGGGCATGAGGAAAGAGGGAGGCTGGGTCAGGGCCACCCAGGAGGGCGGCTATTGAGCTTCTGGTGACTGCGGGAGCTGCTTGTGGGGGTAAACAAAAAGCACATTAAATTTTACACAGTTACCATTAAGTAAATTCTGTCTGAAGCAGAGAATGTCTGCAACCCAACAACCAACGAACAACCCAGGTAAGAAATAGGTCAAGGAGTGGCCTGTGACCCTTGTGAGCAGCCACAGGTGGTCAGTGAACAGGTGCAGGAGAGAGTGGCATCGGGACCTCAAAGGGGTGCAGCCTCCTGTCTCCCAGGACACAGGTGCTTGGAGGGCTGGTGCAGAGGTGTGGACGCTGGCTCCTAGGACAGGGCTGGCAGGGACTCAGACAGCATAGCTGCCGTGCAAAGCGGCAGACCCCAAGCCACAGGCAGGGACCCAGCCTGCTTCTGTGCACTCGTGCTCTCAGCAACCTAAAGGACAAGCAGAAGTCCGTCAATTGAGGAACCAGGAAACCAACACAATCCGTACAGGCAGTGGAGTATCAGCCAGCCACGAAGAGCAATGGAGCACAGGGTACCAGCTTCAGCATAGGTGAGCCTTGGGAACACCATGTTCACGGAAAGGCACAGTTCTTGTAAGCTCCAAGGTAGGCCCAGGAGTATAGGCTGGGAACAGGCCTGGATTGTGCAGGCGGGATATGGGAAGGGGGCAGGGAGTGGCGTGGGCAGTGAGGGTTTCAGCTGAGAGCAATGACACACCCGCAGAGCTGGCTGGAGCCGATGGTGGAGCGCTATGATAACACTTGACGGTCCTGAGATGGTGACAGCCCCGTGACACATGTGATTTTCATTTAAAGTGTAAAGGCACTAATCCAAACTCACTATGCTCCGGAAGCTGCCAACACACCTCACTCTCATCAAGTATCCCTGCTTTGGACTCCTCCTCCTTGCACCCCTTGGGCACGATCTCACCCAGGCCCCTGAAAGCCAGGTGGCCTGTCCTCAGGTGCCACTGAGCTGTGGCTTCCAGAAACACAGCACAGTCCACAGACCCATGTGCTTCCGTCATAAACAGAGAGGTGTCTCTTGATTGAGACAGAGCCCATGTGTCTCTCAGAAAAGACTGCAAATGCAGAATTGTTTGCAGAATAAACATTAATCAATAGTAATTAAGCAGGCCTTGTTAACATCTGGCACATATTTTTAGAGGCTTCTTTCTATAACGATCTATCACTGTCCCCCTAAAATTGGAATTCTATTTTTTTCTGTGTTGTTTATGACCAGATTTTATTGGATTTTTCTGTTTACAAAGATAACATATGTCTTGGGGAGAATACAGACAAGTGAATGGAAAAGAATAAAAGAACCAAGAATGACTCCAAAGAGTACCAGAAGGCCTAGTGGGCGTGGAGATGTGGGGGCAGACCTGAGCATGCTGGGGTGCTGCCGGGCCCACGCCTTAGTGCAAGTCCTCGGCTCAGCGACCAGGTTACAGCACTCAGGCATCCTCGTGAGGTGAGCTGGGAGGCGGCACCCGGAACTCCTGACAGCGGCACGGTCCAGGTCTGAGGTCTGGGTGGAAACACAGAAATCTAAATGCTGCGGCTGGGATCACACAGGGTGGGGTCAGACTCAGGGACAGAACTGGAGTCTCTGCCCTGGATCGGCAGGGAGGGTAGGAGGTCTGGGGCAGAGCTGCACACCTGCGTGGTCCATCCAGGCAAGAGCTGCAGCAAACTTGGTGGCTAGCAGGAAGGCAGGAAGGGCTGGTAGGGAAGAAGCAGGACAGACTGACGGGAAAAGACTCGAATAATCACCGTAAAAATGTTGGAGCAAAACCTGGTGCTTCAGCATCTGTCCGGGTGATTGTCTGTTATTTATCACCTTATTCGTACACCACGGAACACGCTTCTAATTTTAAGACTTTTTTTTCCAATAAAGTCCATCTTGTTGGAGCAGAAAAATATTCACTGCAGGACTAAGTCACTCCTGCAGCGGCTGAATGCTCTGGTTGTGCGATGAGAAGTGATTTACTAGGGGTGGCTCTGGGTCACCTGGCCCTCATTTTGCTATGGATAACAGAGCAAACTCAGGAAGAAGTGGCGCTGAGAAGGTTTAGGAGGCAGCTTATTATCCTGGTAAGCCTGACTGGGATCTCTCCCAAAGACTTGATGCACTGCCCCATGGGTTTTGGGACTTTTGTAGGGAGAGCAAGCGGGGAGATACAAAGGCAGATTTGGTGCATTGTGATTGGAGAGCTCAGTGACATCATGAGTTGCTAAGGAAGTTTATATATCTTGGGTTACATTGCAAGGCCTTCTGTTAAACCAGCACAGTTGCACCAAGGAAGAATATCTGTCTGGTTTTAGTGCCTGCAGTCCAGGCAGGTTCTAGGTAACACTGTAATTTCTGTTTCAGTCTCACTTTGAAATGGTGGATGTGCTGGGCTTGTGAAGCCAAGAAGAAACCTGTAGTGTCCTGAAGCTGCGTTGTGAAACTTGGGGTGAGCAATGCCCCCCTTGCTTCCTCCCCTCCCTGTGTGCTTGCCGGATGCATCTACCCAGGATATTTGTATGTGGATGCGTGTGCGCACATGTGTGCATGCATGTGTTTACAGGGAAGAGAGACAGGTGCGAGGGCATAAACAAGAAAATGGAATCTAAGCCATGGTCTAAATGCATGCCTGGCAAGCGCAAGGACCTCAGTTTGATCCTTGGTACTACATGCTGGGCTGGTCCTGAACCCTGGGCGTGCTGAACCCACCACTGAGACTGGGCATGGTGACACACACCTGTAATCCCAGTGCTGGGGAGGCTGAGGCAGAAGGATCACTATGATTCCAAACTGTGTAGTGAGACCCTGCACCAAATACAGAAATAAACACATAAAAGCTGAAAACAAAAGTAAGTCAAATAAAATCTCCAGCTTTTTCCTTTGCTGTCTCTGTTTTCTTAACTGTTTTTTTTTTCTTGTTTTTCAAAGAATATAAAATGGTAATGAAAACAGCTTTAGAAATGATACAAAATTTCATTAAACAAAATAACAGACTTCAACAATGGCTGCTACTTGGCATGATGTCATCATTGAGCTAGTTGTTTAGGTCCCTGATATAAATGCGCAAAATTGGCTTGAGAGAAAACAACAAGAAGGGTTTTTAAATCCTGTCAGCATCCCTATGAGTATAAATATCAAACAAGATAATTCTACAGAATATTACCCAGCAGAATTCCACATCACATTGAATGAGTAATGTGCTTTGATCTACTGAATTTCATCATCAAAATGTCAGAATGTACAAATTAAGGCGAGGTTTTCTATAGGCCATAGCTTTACCAAGGGGATAAGACAATATGGTTGGCCTAATGACAATAAAATACCTATTGGTTGAATTAAAAAAAAAAAAAAAAAGAAAGCAACAAGACGTTTGTAAGAAATTTTAAAAATAACAAAAAGAAAAAAATATTTAAGCATTATCTGCTTCTTTCAAAAGACCAGCAGAAAACAGCAGTAAAATTATCCAAATTATCTTGCATACATAGACTTGAATTTGTGGGTTTATTTTATTTTTCTTGAAATCTAACTTCCATCTGTCTCATTAGAAATGTAACACGCTACAGTTCCGTCTGCCCAGCGTTTACCTCCTCCTGTTGCTCCACCCTCTGCTCCCAGGGAGGTCACAGACCCTGGGGCGGCTCCCCTGCGTCTGCGTGCACGCACACGCGCACTATGAGCTCCTATCTGTTGTTCTCACCTGCTGTCCTGGGGTAACCCTCTGTGCACCTTGTTTCAAAAGTGTGATTGCCGTTAAGTTTTTCTTTATTTCCTGTGGCTCTGGTTTGCTGCTGCCATGCACTTTATCTCCATAGTGAGTGTCTCAGAATTTGTTCAGTCTGCTGAAGTCTCTTGCAGAGCTGGGTTTCCCCTGAGGTGTGTCTCAGACATCGCTGGCCGCCTCCCGGCCTCCCCTCAGAGATCGGCTCCCTCCCCTGTGCCCAGGGCTCCTGGCCGAGGTGGACTCTTCAGCAGGGGCCACATGGGACCTCCCTCCTGTTCCTGTGGGAGGGTGCTCTATGGTGCTGAGGGTAGAGGACAGGGCTGCTGTGAGGGCCCCTCCCCAACGCCCAGGCCTCTCCCCATTAGAATCTGCTTCTCCCTGATTGCTCCCCACGTTACAGCCGGCCTCCATCTTATGGGGCAGTGCTGACCTCTGTCTCGACCGTCTCCGAGGGTCTAAAGTGGCAGGGAGGCCTGGGGGACCCTGCTGGATGTCCCAGCCCAGGACATAGCCCTCCACTGTGGCCTTCAGCCAGTGGTTTTAATGAATGCCAAATGACGCTGGCAATCTCTTTGGGGCTCTGTTGAAAGTTCTGGAATCCCTAAATGGACCAATGCTTCCGTTCCCAGACTCACAAATAAAGTAGTAATTATGCACACTTCACTATGTAACCTAAGGAATGTTGCGCTTTTAATACCAAGCTCTCTCTATTCACATTGGTTATTGGGATTATTTCTTTCACTGCAAGATTCTCCTGTACTTTACAATTTCATCTGCACTACACTGGGTGGGCACACTTGGCATAGGAGGTCAGAGCTACGGCTAACACACACGCGCTGTGACTGTGAGCAGGCTGCAGCTCCCCAGGGGCTCACCACACTCAGTGGCACCTGGGGGACCCACCCACCCATAAGGGGTCTCTGGCTTCTTTCTTCCGCCGGCCCGGATTTCCTGCCCCAGTGCTGGCCAGCATCCCAGCTGACTGGACCGTGTCCTGAGACCCTGTTCCCAGGTGCGCTCTGCCTTGGCACAGAGAGCCTTCTGGCCCCACCGTGTCTCCTGGGGTGCCTGGCCATCTGGTGCATAGCATCTGGCCAGGGAGCATTGCGCTAGGCCTGGTTTTGTTCTTTCCGGGCACAGTTATTGGAGGTAACATCCATCGCCAGCAGTTGCAGAAACGCCCGCCCGCCCCCTCCTGGTGGGCGCTGGCTACACTGGTGCAGGCTCAGGGAGGTGGGTAGAGGCTGATACGCAGGCTTCCCGTTCAGGCCATAAGAGATAACTGTGCCCAGGAGGCCGCGCCTGAGCAAGGCAGCCGGTGCTGTACAACCTGCCCTTCAGGATCAGGACGCCTTCCCCATTGCCTCAAGCTCTTGCAGAAGGAAAGAAGGCATCTCGCCTACTCTGCTTCTTCATCAAGCAGTGGGCTGCGTCTTCCCCAGCTGCGAGTTTGACTGACGAGCCCCTGGAATCTGTCTCCAGAAACCCTGCATTCCTCCACAGAAGGATGGAGGCGCACAGGTATGGCTCTTGCTGTCCTCTAGAGTGTCCCCCCACCTGCCCAAGGCTCACACTAGCAGGCAGAATGGCTCAGGAACCTGTGCACCACGAGGAAACATGCTCCCACCACACTGCCCCATAGGGGCCTGGGGTGATTCAGGGCTGCTGCCTCCAGCTCCTCTGGTGTGTGTTCAGCTCCCTGCCTCCCCTTTCTCCCCACCCAGCCCAGGCCCGGAGTGTAGGCCACACTCTCCACGTGCACAGCTGCTTTGGCTGCACCCCACTCACCCCTCGGCTGACACCCAGAGCCTTCTCACTGGCAGTACAGGCCTAGACCAGCTCTGTGCCATGCGGAAGTCTTAGGACCCAGGGTTGAGTTCGAGGGCCAGCGAGTTCAGTAAGGCTCTGGGAGCTTGGGTTCAGGGGAAAGGTGGACACGGAAACCCACACCCAGGGCCCCGAACCACAGAGCTCTGGGCAAGCAGGTCACCACAGCCAGCTACAGCTCCTCCGTTTCTCCACCACAGCCAGCTGGGAGGTTGCTGGAGATGGCCCACCGGGCCTGGGCTTGGCCTCCCCATGTGCCTCACGGCTTGCACCTTGAGGTCAGGGGTCCAGGAAGTAAGAGGGCACTTGGTCAACAAATCCCAGTCTTCATTCAGCTTTTCCTCAAGGCCTACGGTGAGCGCACCGCAGCTGAGGGCCCAGCGCATGGCGCGCTTAAGTAGGAACGAAAGTCAGCCATCACAAAGCACCCACTGCTCCCCTAGAACTGCATACGTCTTTCATCAGTGTGGGGCTCTGCCAAGCCGGAAGGCACTGAAATGTTTCTCTAGCCTGAGCATCTATCCAAAATCTTTAAAGTCACCGAGTTTCCAATCAAACCCTCCTCATGGCCACCAAGCCTGTCCTACCGCGAGGCAGCGAGACCCTGGGGCGACCAGCCCTCCTCGGGCCTCAAGCCTCAAGCCTTGAGCCTCGAGCCTCACCCGAACTCCAGGTGCAACGTGCGCTGGCTTTATTTGAGGGCAGAACCCACATCCAAACTGCCCTGAAGCTCAGGTTCAGAAAATTAACAGTCTAATTAATAGAAATCATTATCAAATTAACATAGTAGAGTAAAGCTACACCTTCGGATGGAACCCCTTGCCGTGCTAATGGATGGATCTGGGGTGCATTTATTGAGCTTCTAGTAGGCGCCTGCAACTCAAGCCAGACAAAAGTGCTAATAACAAATTGCCTTGGGTCTCAGAAAAGACAGCCCAGACTCCTTGAGGCCGGAGCACCAGCATTCCGGGAAGAGGAGATGCCGGGGAAATAAACGTACAGAAGCAGGCGCACCTTGGGGCCGTCTGAGACTGCAAAGCCTCCTGCTGGGTGGCAGGAAGTGGCCTTGGCTGGTGCCTGCTGGTGCAGCTGGGCTACAAACTGGGTTGTCACGGGGGGAAAGGCATTGTCAATGCATGCAGTGGTTTCAGTGAAGGGCAGGCTGTACCCCCAACTGCACCCCGAGGGCACTTTCAGCAGGCATGCAGGTGCCAGCCCATAAGCAGGTACCTGCTCCTAAAGACCCACAGCAGGGGCTCATGTGGCCGACACAGGGTCGCTCAGTGATGCCTCTGCCCCATGAGCTGCAGTGCCAGGTGCTCTGAGAAAGGGCCCAGGGCGTCACCCTGCAGAGATGTGTGCCAACCCAGAGGGCAGGCGATGGGTGAGCCGCGTCTGAGAGTGTCGAGGTCTTGGAGGAGCTGCTCCTGTTTCCTCAGATCCAGTGCAGACATGGAGTACAAGGCCAGACTCGTACACATGCGAAATGATTGTGCCAAGAGGCTGAGTCGGGCGGGAGGGAGGTGATGCGGGAGGACCCTGCTGTCACAGAGGTGGGTGCGGGTGGTAGAAGGGGGAGGACCGGAGGGGAAGAGCAGGTTCCCGCTGGACAGAGGAGGGAGCGGCGGTAGGGAGAGCAGCAGGCCAGAGCCCAGCCCTCCCCACTGGGCCCTCTGCGCTGTCTGGGAAGCCGAGGGAGGGATGGAGCAGGGGCCACCAGCGGGGCTGCATTTAGCACAGAGCCCTGTGCCCATGTCATGCCAGCACACCTAAGACCACCATAGACCACTGGAGACATGGGCGCTCAGTAGAGCAGGCAAAGCAAGGCCACACACCAAGCACCTGGCCGAGGGCCCCATTCCTCTGTTCCCTTGAGGTCAGCTGGTCTCAGCTCTTGGGACCTCTCCTCTGCATGGATAAGGTTACCTAACTTAGCCCTCAGAGGTCCTTCTGGGACTCGGGCAGCCACCACACTTACGTCAAGGGCATCCTACTTTGACACTGATGTCTTCTGACTCTGCTGTCCACAGTGGCCCACACCCTGGCACTCTGGCTGGCCTCAGAGCTGGCCACGAGGGGCCTGACACATGTTTCTAACTGCAGCCAGGGTTCCCAGGTAACAGCCCAGCCCAGCCCAGTTGCGGAGGAGGAAACCTCTCAAGGCCACCGCTCCTGCTGCAGAGCCTGGGTTGTAACTCCCAGGAGTGCATGGTGGCTTCCTTCCATGGTCTGTTTCCTGTGGGCTCCACTCAGGACCCTGGCACTGCTCCCCTCTGACTCTGCTCCATCCAGCCCGCGTCACTCAGAGAGGATCAGAAGCTGATGAATCACTTGTCCTGTGCCTTGAGGCACCTGCCAAAAATGCTCTGCTGCTCCCCAAGGAGCTCTGCGGTGCCCCAGCCCTGCTGTCTGTTCCATTCTGCAAGCCCGATGGGTGTGTACACAGGGGTAGCTAGAGCCTGGAACAGGCCTGAGAGAGGCGCTCATACTTCCGGAGTCCTGGCCTCAGGATGCATCAGGGCGTGGTCAGTAGAGTCTCCGAGGTGAGCTCCTGGGGACTGGCGAGGCCGCCTCTGCTGATTCCTATGACTGGGCTCCAGGCTCGAGCTCCAGGAACCCCAGTCAGGGCCCAGATTGAGCAAGAAGCAGGACGATCGTGGGGTGTGCAGAGGGACCCACGGTCATGCAGAGAGCAAAGCGGGTGTGAGCCCCCAAGGGGCCATCCTCCACTACCGTCTGGTCACATGTGCTCATGGTCTGCATGCTGCTGGCCTGGGCAGCTGGAGTGACCCTCGGCCCCTGGAGGCAGCGAAGCAGGCGGACTGTACTCGTCCCTGCGTCAGTGCTGCTGAATACAAAACCGGATCAAACCCCCGGGGAAGAAATGGCGAACGAGAGCCGAGAGCCGGGCCCTGGGTCCACACGGGAGCCAGCCTGGTGGAGGAGTGGGAGGAATTCTGAGTGCAGGACGGGAAAGCCCGCTGTGCCAGGTGGTGAGGAAATTCGAACACAAGATGGCTTCGTGCCCAAGCGCTCAGGGACGTTAGAGCCGTCTTAACAGTTACTAAAAATCAGTGTTTACAGAGCTCCTACCAAAGTTGGAAACAATTAGCAAAACAGTCCCACAAGTACGGAAAACCTACAAACCTACTCCGAAAGGACCCATGAAGCAAGGAAGACCACGGGAAACTGGGAGATACTTAAGTCAAGACAACAGCAGAAATGCTCGGTATGGAGACTCCCGCCTGGCAGGGGAGTGTCAGGGGATCAGTGGGGGGAGATTTTCCACCTGGGGCTGGAGAGCACGGGTTTTGGGGTCTGCTGCCAGGCAGTGAGGCTATAGCTGATAACATAGGCCTCAAAATATGCACAGGAGCAGGCTTCACTCCCCACAGAAAACACGGAGTGAGGGGGATGCACGTGTCACCCGGGTCCTGCAAGCATCCCTGGTGGTAGGCAGATGTCAGGAGGGCTGCGTGGGTGCGGAGGCCTGGGGAGAGCGTAGAGCAGCCCACTTTTCTTTCTGTCTTTTTGGTAATTGTATTTCTTTCTCTGAGAAGTGAGTGTTCATCTCAGATGCCCATTTCTGGATTGGGTCTTTGAATTTTGGGACCCTAATGGTTTTTAGTTCTTTGTAGATTCTAGATAGAAGACCTTTGTCTGAGTACTTGGTAATTTATATATATATATATATATGTGTGTGCTACAGGGTCTCACCACACAGCGGGTACCTGTGGCGATCCTCCTGCCTCAGCCTCCCCAGTGTCCTTTCGCCAGCATCTTCGTGTACTGCCATGGCTACCTCAGTGTTCTCAGCTGAGTCAGAAGCTCACTTTTCAATTTCACTTTGTGGAAGAGCCTGAGGCCCCAGATGCCAGATACATGAACTGAGAGCACGTGATAAGGTCGTCAGTCTACAGAAGGTGCCAGAAACTTTTGACCAAACAAGCTGTGCCCAGTGGTGACTGTTTGAGCGGAAGTTTATTACAGTAGCAAACGCACTGGCATCGGCTCTCAGAACATTCCCCTGGCCTTTGAACAGTCTTACCACACTATTCTTTGCCAGGTGTCCTGTACCATAATTATTTAGTTTAAATGTGCACCACGCTTTGTGATGACCCTGTATCAATGCTTAAATTTGCCCACTCAAGTCATAGGAGGGGTAGTAACAACACCTGCCAGCTTGCTGGTCTTCCCTGTTCTGCTACTGGGGTGCCACAGCAGCTGGGACCCCGTGTGTGTGACCAGCTGGGGCTGCTCCCATGGAACATGGTTTTGCAAATGGCTTCCGTGTGGGGGAGGCTGGGGTCCAGTGGGGTGGGAATCGCCTTTACCATAAGACGAAGGCAAGGAACAATAGAAAGTAAGATTCACTGAAAATGCTAGAGAAATGCAAAATAAACCTCAGGAGACTAATAAGTAGAATAATATGAAGGGATAGGACTAGAATCAAATAAGAAGCAGAAGGGCTTCCGAGTGCCTGAAGCTGCCTCTGTGTCAGGCATCAAGATCTGCAGAGGAGAGGAGTGAAGGTGGGGCCGGACGATGCCCAGGGAGAAAAACCCACAGGGCAAGAGAGACAGAGGTCCCCAGGGGCAGTCTGAGGGCACCTGAGCAACTCTGGGGCAGAGAGGTAATTAACGAGCTTATCCAAAGCCTTACATTCAGAAGTGGACCAAGTATAAAGATTCCAAACCATAAACGAAATGCAAAAAGCACTTTTTTCTTCTGTATTTGGTATAGAATCTACAGGGTCTATAGGATCTCACTACACAGATCAAACTCATAGTGATTCTGCTGTTCCCAGCCTCCCAAGGGCTGGGATTACAGGTGCACACCACCCTGCCCAGTCTCAATCGTTGACTCAGTGTGCCCTGGGGACGTGGCCAGCAGGACACTCCGGGGATTGAACCCCAGCTACTGCGCTCGCTCTGCCTAAGCAGGCACTTTAATCCGCTGCGCTACCAGGCTGGCCCTTAAAAAGCACTTTTTGAATCGACTGACATTTCAGACCTCAGACAAAGCAAACAAAACACAATTTTCTTGAGTACCTTGTCAAAGAACAGAAAATTACCATTTTATATCAGTGTTTTCATTTTTTTCTCAACCCCTTTTATGAGGCTACTATATTCTTGATATGAAAATTAGATTTTATTTTTATGGGAGAGGAAAAAGTTCAATTTCTTTCCAAACATCAATTCAAAAGTCATAAATAAAATACTAGGAATTCATATCTAGGCATGTATAAGAGCACTATGGCGTTCCAGAAAGACTTGGCCCCAGGATTGCAAAGATAATTTGAGATTAGACACTATGTATGCACACGTGGCTGCGCTGGTCACAGAGGCTGACATCCACCCAGCGCCCCCCGAGTGTGCTGGGTGCTCCCCGGATGCCGGCCTGGGAGCTGGGAAGGACGAAGACCCAGGAGCGCCCTGGGCAGGGCAGGAGGGCGCCCTTCGTGTCGGATAGAGCCTGACCCTGGGGATCAACCGGAAAGGGAAGCAAATGAAGGGTTCTCCATCAGCTCTGACTGAAGCAGAGCTTCCCAGCGCATGCGTGTTTATGTTCACGTGAAATGTCACGTTCTGGGTTGTAAATGTCCCAGCAGTTTGGACCCTGGTGAAGCCCCCTGGTGCGGCGGTGCTCAGAGGTGGGGGCTTGGAGGTGGCGGATGATGACGGCTGGGATCCCACAGGGGAAGTACCGGCCCATAGGAAGACCAGAAACAAAGACGCAGAGGCAGCTAGGGCAGACATCACGCAGAGCTCTGAGCGTCTGCCTGGAAGGTTCGGACACACTGTGTGCAAAAACGGGCAAAGGGACTCAGTACCTGATAATTTAGTTCACGTTTCCTTCTCCTCCAGGGAGCAAGCACCTTGTTCACAGATATTTTTCTGGCTTGTTTCACAGTCTGGAGCATGCAGTGGTGGTCAGTGTTTGTCGACCGAGAGATGGGTGGGGACGGAGTAAAGTGGCCGGCATGGAAAGCGTGGCTCAGTCCGCTGGGGGCCTCAGCAGGAGTGCAGCGGGGAGTGCGATCAGAAGCAAGGAGGGCGTCCCCACGAACAAGCCTTGATGGAGGGAAAATGGCTCGGAGGTGTCGGTCACTGTCCAAAGAAAACCTCTCCATCGCCAAGTGGGGGTCCAATGGGAGAAACACAGACCTTGGCAGAAATATTAGAAAATAAATCTAAATAAACGCCAAGGATCTAGATAAATTCAAACCAAAAATATTGCATGGCTTTCTAAAATTAATCTATGAGTACACAGTATTAAGATAAAAATCCCAATAAGGTCCTTTTTATGAATTTGGGAAGCCAGATGGTAAATTTAATTTATCAAACAGGGGACAAGCAGTGCCTGCGACGCTGACAGACGCCCGTGGCCAGTGCCAGGCCCGTCGGGATGCTTACAGATCAGCTCATCCGGGGGCCCAGTGACCGAACCCAGGCACCGACGGGGCGGTGCATGTTCTCTCGGGACTGGGAGACTGAGGCAGCCATGCCTCCAGGCGCATGCGTCCATACGTGTGTGCGTGCATCTGCGCACACGCATGCGCGGCTGTGTGAAAGGACCCTGAAACTGCAGCCAAGCCCCGCGCCCTCAGAGCTGCGCTATTGCAGCTCCCTTCCCCCTACTGTACCCAGACGCACAGACGCAGGGAGACCCAGGCGTGCCAGAAACTCACCCTCAGCTCAGGGACCAGCTAGGGGGATGCTGTGGTGGGAAGAGCGCCTTAGACCAGATGCATAAGCATCACCACGAAGATGGACCAAGCTCCTCTCTTGGCATGGAAAGGTGGGTGTCTGGGCCATTTCAATATTTAATTTGCCTAACGTATGCAAGAATGCTCGGGGTAAAAATGTCTGGAGTTTACTTTAATTCAATTAATTATGTATGTGTTGCTTGTCTTCCGGCATCTACCCTGTAGCACAGAGAGGAGGGAGCAGGGGAGCCCGGAGCCTGCTCCAACCTTGGGACGTAGCACTTGCCTTCTGCTCTTGTCCCCAGGAATGCATCACAAGACCATTGCCCACCGTGAGCAGCCAGGAGGCACAGGGCGATCCCCACAGCTGTGCAGGGACAGCAGCTGGGAGAGGCCACTGCTGGTGCGTGGGGTTGGGCCTGGCCCCTGGAGGAAGAGGCAATGGACCACAGAGGTGGGGCAGGAGAGGCCTAGGAAGTGGGGCAGCACCCAAGAGGCAGCTCACCCTGAGGGCATGGGACTCACCCAGGAGCTGGGAGCAGAGGCCCAGACCCAGGGTGGCAGGAGGCTGGTGTGAGCTAGCACCCCATGGAGGGTACAAGCGGCCAGGGACACTGGTGGTGGGCAGTGGACCAGGCACCAATGGCCGATGAGCCCACACCTGTGCAGGCAGCAAGGCACTGGGCCCCCTGGTGGACGCTGCTGTGCTCTGAGATCTGTGGGGCGTGGGAGACTCCGTGAGAGGGCGAGGAGGCCAGGTCTCCACAATGCCAGCGGCTCCCTGCCAGGCTCTGGATGATGCCAAGGGAGGCCCAGCCCTCACCCTGTACTCCAGAGCCCAGCTTGTGCCCCCTGAACCTCAAAGTCCCAGTCAGGAGGCCGGAACCACAAAGATCCAGCTCCTCGGAACACGCACACCTCCTCTGTCATGGCCACGATCCCACTTGGTGCCCTGGAGCCCGTTCCAATCCTGCTGGCTCTGCGTCCCCTGAGCACCTTGGGCCCAGGCTTCAGAGTGGGCCCGAGGGAGGAGGTATGGGGCCTGGCATGGGCTGGGGCAACCCGACCGCAATCCGTGACCTGGACCAAGTCTCCCGGCTGGAGGGGCTGCTGGCTAGTCAGCTTCCTGCCCCAGAATATAGCTGCTGACCCCCTCTCTGCGGGACATGGGCACTGTCCTCTAGGGAAGGTAAACAGGATGGAAAAACAGGACAGGAAGTTTTTCCCAAGGTTTATTTTTATAACTCTTGCATTTATATTTATCAAATAAATATGTACCCATCACTAAAATCTCTGTGGAGGGTTTTCAAAAATTAAAGCTTCGCATCTAAAAATACTGACCTTGATGTTCCCTGTACTCTGAGGGACTCAGCGCTGGAGTGCAGTCAGCGAGTGGGACAGGTGGGGCCGGGCCTGGTGGGCCCTGGGCCTCGGGTGTCTGAAAGTCACTTGCTGGCCCTGCTGGTGTCATCCCCTCCCTCCTGTCTTCTTCCCCGTGCTCAGCACACACAGGATGGGTGCTCACTTATTCAGTGCCTGTCCAGGCCTCTGGCAGGATGGGACTGTCACGGATACCACCCGAGTGGCACTGTTGAGGCAGAGCACACTGCACCCCAGCCACCTCCCCAGCACCCAGGGCCTAGGCAGGGCTGGTGGTGACCGAGGTACTGAGGACCCCGTGCCTCAGGCCAGCATCATGTGTAGCACCACGCTGGGCTCTGAGGAAGCTGGATCAAGACAGCCACCAGGGAGGGTGACTTGAACAAGATGGGGTCTCCTCCTCTTTGGCCCCTACGATGGCCTTTGCTCCATCTTTCCCAATAGGCTGTCCCTTGTCCCACATCTGTACAATCCCAGCATGGGTTAGCTCTGAGTCCGGAGGCTACTGTAGCCTGGCCCTGAAGGCCGGGCACCTGGGGCCCTCAGAGTTGGGGCCAGGAACACAGGCTTCAGGGAAAGGCAACCCTGGGGTGGGGTAGGTGGGGCTGCCTGGCTGAGGGACTGCTGGGCTTCCCTGCCCTGCCTGGGAGGACACAGTGGTCCCCACAGCTGAGTTGGGACCTCCCAAGAGCTACAGGTCTCCCTGAGCCTGGTGCTCCAACAGGACAGGGCCAGGTGACCTCCAGGGGCAGGAAAGTCTCCCAGAACACCGAGGAGACCAGAGGTCACTGGAGGCCATGCCCAGGTGCTGGGGCTTGCTAGGAGCCAGCACCTCCAGGGCCACAGCTGGTCCCTTGCACATGGGGAACTTGAGACTGGAGATACTTCGCCTCCATAGGGTGGGTGTCTGGGGTTCCACAGAAGAGTGGTGGCCTCTGTGGGCATCCAGTGATAGTGGTGTGGCTGGAGATTCTGTGCCCGGAGCTCCTAGCATGGACATTTCTTCAAGAGGTGTCACCTCAGGATGGGGACAAGTAGAGAAGATGGAGCGGGGAGACCACAGTGGCCTGCCAGCTGCTCACCATGGTGACACTAACTCCACTTGAGGAAGGTCCAGGCCAGCCCCGTCAGTGGCCACTAGGGTCTTCTGTGGGCTGCAAGACACACAGCAGTGTGACCTTGTCTAGCTCTTCTGTTCTTCCAGGGCAAACCCACAGCCCAGGGCCCTGAGCCCCAAGTCAGGTGCAGACAAGTTATCGTCAGCACATCTACCCCTGAGCCCATGGGCATCGTGAACTTGGGCTCTGGGCGCTGGAACCAGAGGCCTAGATCCCTGCGGCTCTCTCAGCTGCAGCCCAGCGGACCCGCCACGCCCAGCCTTCGGAGACCCGGAGGAGCCCTCGGCCACTCTCCGCGAGGGCCTCAGAGTCCCCTCCTCTGTCTTCTCGGCTGCTGTCCCCATCCTGAGGGTGAGCTGGAGTCGTGCGGCAAGCTGCTTCCAACGTGTGTCAGCAGAGGCACTGGAGACACCACCCTTCTCCCGATCTCACTAATTATGGGTCTGGTAGTTACTGACGATGGAGCAAGCCCCACACTGAAGAATCTGTAATTACATAATGAGCACTTACTGTCAATTGCATCTTGCCGCCCTGTACTCCTTGGCCCCTTTATCTGGAAAAAAAAATTACTATAGAGGCTAAAATAAAGCAGGCGCCAAGTGTCGGGTTAATGCGACAGCAGGGGTCTGCGCCGACGGGCGGAGACGTGCAAGCCATACCAGAGCCCTCACCACGCGGGGACTCGTAGCCAGGAAGGTCGGAATCCCCGTCCCTCGCTGGGCCCTTGGGGACATGTGGCAGCCACCTCAGCATCCGTGGAGGAGGCGGCTTGGTGGTGAAGCCGTACCTTCCCCTGGTCACGCTCTTCACATTCCTGATTTCTCCACACAAGCTACAGCTAAGAAAGGCCTGGAATGTATTTCCTGGCCCCCTTCTCTTCCAGCTGGGAGCCCACGACCTAGACTCGATCGGACACTGGTAGAAGTGGCCCCGTGGGTCCCAGGAGGGGCCATTTAATGGCAGCAGGATGGGTGGCTTTTCCTTTGTCTGTGCCTTGCTGCTGCCCAGAATGAGGATGCAATGGTGGAGGCAGCGCTGCCCTCTTGTGTCCATGAGGCAGCCCCCAGGTGGCTGAGCAGCCGGAGCTGAGGAGGCGGGCGCTCGCTGGAGGGAGAAGGCAGCAGAGTGGTTTCCCCCTTGACTGCCTCAGCACTGAAAGAAAACCAACCCGCTGGCTTGCCAGATGGTTGTGCCTCTGTGCACACTGGCAAGAGATCGCATGAGCACATGGGGGCTGCCGTTGCTCCAGCAGGAGCAGTACTTCCAGCCTTTGCATGAGAGCTATGGTGTGACCCCAGCTCAGCCTCTGAGAAGCCACCACACACCACACTGTGCTCGGGCCTCTGTCCCTGCTCCAACTGTGTCCAGGTATCTGGAATCTCCTGGTCCTGGCTCCAAGCTCCAGGCTCCTCCCCACACTGTACTCAGCCCAGCCCCTCCTGTAGGGATTTCCCAAGGCCCTCCCACCTCACTGAACCCTTCCACTGGGTCACCCCTTGTTGCATGGGCGGCCTGGGCTGCCAGCACGCAGTGCCCAGTGCTCCCACTGGCCGGTCAGTGGCACGCAGAGCTGGCATTTTCATACCGTGCCCCACTTCTTACAGGGAAAGGTGGCTCTGGGAGCACCGGGCCTGCAGTGGGAGTCTGGGAAGGACCATGTCCTGAGGAGGCCAGCAGTAGAGAGAGGGTTGTAAGGGACGGCCAGGCTGGGAGAGGAGCTGCATCCCTGCTGGGTTTCAGCCTGGCCAGAGATGAAGTGTGTGCATGTGTGCACATGAGCGTGTGTGAGTGTGCATGTGTGTGAGTGTGCGCGTGAGTGTATATGTTTGCATGCATCATCATGCAACTCATGGTGCCCAAGGCAGAGTCCCTGGAGGCTGTGCTGTGCAGAGGCCTGGGAAACAGGGGTGGCACAGGGTGGTGGCTGGCAGGGTTACATGAGTCCCACACTGGTCAGGGCCTGCTGGCTGCTGAGGACCTTGGTCACCATGACCACAGTGGAGATCCCTGGCCTGCATGGCTGCGTTCTAAATACGAGGCATGGGGAGCAGTGCCACCACAGCAGAGCCTGAGCTTCATGTTCAGCCCAGTAGGAGCCCAGTCAGCCAGAGGCCAGGGAGTATCTGGAACATTCACTTTCAAACTCAGGTGCTTAGGTGTAGATGCCCCAATCCCTTCCCAGATGTATGGACACATGCTAGAACGTCCCAGCCACCACATCGATGGGCACGTGGCCCCTGTGGGCTCTGCCAGGGCGCCCCCTGCATTCATTACAACTTTGTCCTCACTGCACACTTGAGGCCCTTCAGCTCCTTTCTATTCTCAGGACAGAAATCAAAGAGACCAAGGTTGGGTCACTAGCTGAGAGCGAGCTACATGCCTGTCATCCTGGCATCCTGGGAGGCAGAGACAGGAACATGACAAGTTCGAGCCCAGCCTTGGCAACTGCGATGGTTGTGTTTAGGTGTCCTTCCAATATCTCACGCAGTCCCAAATGGAGATTTTCCAGGGGTAGCTGGATCCAGAGCATGTGATGCTGGAATTGATTGTGATTTTTTTTTTTGCAAGGCTGTGGTTCGAACTCATGACCTTGCACTTGCCAGGCAGACACTTGTGCCATGGAGCTATCTCCTTGGCCCCTTGTGATGCTGGAATTGATCTGTGGTGTGAACTGAGGATTGTGGCCACCAGGATTAAGGATTAAGCGATGCTCACTTTACGTAGCCTGATAAGATGTAAGGGACAGAAAGAGCTGTGCTGGTCCCTGTTGCTTTGCTATCTTCTGCCTTCTGTGAATTGTTTCTTATATTTGATGCCTGTGTTCCATGTCACCCTGCTTTAGAACCAGCTGACTATAGACTAGAAGCTCTGCAAACTGGGAGCTAAATAAGCCATTCCTCCTTTAATGTTGAATGTTGGGCATTTTGTCCCAGTAATGAGAAAAGCAACCCAGACAGAATTTGGTACCAGGAGTGGGGTCATTGCTGTGACATTATCTGACCATGTGGCTCAAGAGCCTTTGGGTCTGGCTTGTGGAAAGGGAAAGTGTTATGAAAGGTTTGGAGATGCCAACTGAAAAGGTGGAACTAGAGTGCCTGAGGTTGTTTTGTATGGCAGATTCTAAACAGAGCTCAGAAGACCAGAAGTCTAATAGAAATTGTGCTGGTAAAGACTGGGGCTGGTGAGATCCCTGCTGTAGAACCAGTTGTTGATGAACCGAAACCTCTACAAACCACGAGCCAAATAGACCTTTCCTTCCTTAACTTTGGATATTGGATATTTTATCTCAGCAATGAGACACACAACTTAGCGAAGCAAGAACCTGCCTCAGAATTCAAACACAAAACAGCAGCCAAAAAGAGCCAGGGATGTGTCTCAGCATGAAGGCCCTGGATTCCATCTGCAGTGCTGAAAAAGAGAGGAGGAAAAGGCCAAGTTATTTTTCCAGAGGATACAGAGCTGCTGAGTAGCAGAGTGGGCCCTGGACTCCATACTCAGGAGATCCCTGTCCCCCAACCACCCTGCCAAGGGGTACTGAGAGGCAAAGGTCTGAGGCTGAGGGCACATGGGCTCCATATGGGGCACTTGGGTATTCAGGCAGTGACCAAGTGTGAGAGCAGAGAAGAGGAATTCCAAGGTGTGAAACTCCAGAAGCGTGGTAATGAAATGACGCTAGGTGATGACTCAGTAGAGCCTAGTGCTAATCGTGCCTCTCACTGACACAGGTGTCCCGGTGGTTTCGGTCATGGCGCTGAGCGGCTGCTCTCCAACGCCTCCCTGAGAGTGCTGAGGCCAGGTGCTGTGGGCTAATGCTTCCACCATGCTTTCCTGATGGGAGATGGGCAGGACAAGGGCTTCATGGCCATTGCTGGGGGCTGTACCATGGCAAGCAAGGACACCTGGGATGTGGGGGTCACACCTGGCTCCTGGGGCTGCTGAGTCCTGCTCAGAGCAGAGGAGCCATTCCCTTCTGGAAGCCCAAGAACCTGCTTTCTCTGAGCAGGGCTTTGCAGAGCCCTTGTAGCCTGCCCTTTCCCTGCAGGAGGCAGAGGCAGAGGAGGCTCTAGATGGTCGTTCTCTGGTACCTGCCCGCTCACTCACCAGCTGGGCTCATGCTGCATCTCATGGGAGTAAGTGAAGGTATGGCTGCATCTTGGGAGATTCTATCACCTGAATGGCTCAGTTCTGCATCCATAGGTCCCTTGTGGGAGCCATAACAGCCCAGGGAGCTTTGGGAAGGCCATCTGCCCTTCAGCGCTGGAGCCTTGCTGGGGAGATTCACACTGCTCCCAGCTGCGGGACCCATACTCTCCCTCTGCAGAGTCCCTTTCCTCCAGCCCCAGCATCTGCTTTTCCATCCCAGACTCCCTTCTGCTCCCTTTCCTCCCATCCCAGAAGCCCCACCCCCACTCCCACTCCCAGGATCTTTTCTATTCCCACAATTCTTTTCTCCCACTCCCAGAAGCCCCACCCTCATTCCCAGGATTCTTTCTGTTCCCACAATTCTTTCCTCCCACTCCCAGAAGCCCCACCTCCATTCCCAGGATCCTTTCTGTTCCCACAATCCTTTTTTCCCACTCCCAGAAGACCCACTCCCATTCCCAGGATCCTTTCTGTTCCCACAGTCCTTTTCTCCCATTCCTAGAAAACCAGCCCCATCCCCAGGATCTTCCCCGCTGACAGACCATTTCTTCCTTTTCTAAATTTTCTCCCCTCCTAGAATCCCTCTGCCTTTCTGGCTCTTTCCCATTCTTGTCATAGTCTGAGCATGGCTGCTCACTGGCCCATGAACAGGCTCTCTGTCACAGCCCCACAACCTTGGCTCCAAGTGTTCACCCAGATGGACTCTGGCTCCCACTCCTTGCGGGGGGGGCTTCTTCCCACTCCACCCTTCCTTGCAGGGCAGCCTTTTTATCTTGTCTTGATCCTCCCTTATGCCTTGGACTTAGCAGGGGATGGAGAGGGGGCTCAGGTCCTTCAACATACAACTCAGACTCCTCACAGAAGAGGGGGGCTTAGGTTTGCTTTCCAGGCATTAGTAAACTCTCAACAAATGAGGATGGAAAGCAATTCCTCCCTGGTCCCCCACAGTGACTCACCTACTACCCCACTGTGAGCATTTGCTGGCCATGGAAGCGTGCAGAGCCTTGGGGCCTGGCTCTCACAGGGACTGGGGCTTGCGCCCTGGGAGAGGCCTGGCTTGTCACAGCCCTCTGAAGGTGAGAAGGCAAATGGGAGAGGCTGTAGACCAGTTGCTCCTGCATTCGAGGACAGAGGAACCAGCAGAGGGGTGTGGGTCTCCGCTTCCAGCCGTTCACACCCACCCGGGCCCTGGAACCTCCTGCCTACCCTGCCAGTTCTCTGTGGTGCCCCAAAGGCCAGACCCACGCTCCCTTAATGTGGCATTTTGCCATTTCTATCTCATATGGATTGCCATAGGGATATTTTACTACAAATTGTGTGATAGAATCGTGAAAATTTTTATGTTAGGGACATCATAATTTATCAAATGTTTACCTGTCATTCATTTTATGCACATAAAATTTTTCATAAACTAAGTTTGCAAATAAGAAAGCAATTCCTCGGTTTTGGGAAGTAGAGACACCGCAGAGACGCTGCCAGTGTGACCGCCTGAGCCTCCTTGGCACAGGACCGCCGTCGGGAAGGCAGGGCTGTGTGTCCTGAGGACGTCAGGGGTGCCCCAAAGCTGCACCAATCCAGGTATTGGAGTCTGCTGAAGCAAAATCCACTTTGTAAAATGCCTGGATTTTCCCTCAACATGCGCAGATTTCCGAGGTGAGAAGTGACGCAACGGAGGGAGGCCAGGGTGATGCGGCCGTGTCCCCTGGCTGTCAGAGCAGATGAGGATGTGGGGCCGCACTGGCATGAGCCTTGGGCTCCTCCCTGGAGATGCCTCCCATACCCACCCTGGGCACTTGGTCCTGAAAGTCCCTCCGGCCTCCTGAGCCCCAGGCCCTGCCCTGTCACCAGTGACTTATGAGCTGTGCTGACTGGCGTGTCTTCTTGTGCAGGGCCAGCTGCCCGCGCCACCACCAGGGAGGGCAGGGGCAGCAGCAAGCCACAAGTCACTGCTTAGAGAGCAACATGGTTGCCACCGGCCCTGTCATATCTGGAGGGCTGGCCACCGTCCCCATGATGGTGACATGGGGAGTTGGACACTTGGAGGGGCAGCTGTAAGCCACGCTGGCCCCAACCATCCTTGCACAGGATGAAGCTACAAGAGTGAGAAACAAAGCCCTGGGCTTGCAGAGGAGCCACCCCATCCTCATCCTGTCCTGGGGACACCGCCAAGTCTGGCAGCTCAGGCCTTGCTTGCCTGCGCCTCCTCGGGCACCTGTGAGGGCGCCGACTAGAGACTGCCGGCCCGGATTCCCAGGATTCTGGTGCGCTGCTCCTGCCCCTTCCTGGCCACTGGGTGGTCAGACTCCAGGCCCCTCAGGTGGGTGGTACTGGCTGTCCTGGGCCCCGAGGAGGGAGTCGTCCCTGTTGCACCTCCCTCCACTCCCTTCTGAGGTGGTTGCTCCTGTGCGCCTTTGGTTCCCACCTTCGCCTCTCCTGTCCCAGAGTCTCAGTGGGGTTTTTGGCTGCATACAGACCCTTCTCTGGAGTCGCCAGGGCAGGGTGTGTGGTGGTCCGGGAGTTTATCCAGCTTGATTCCACACATGCAGGTGTCTGGCCAGGGGAGATTTATTGAATTTTTAACTGTCAGTTAAAATACAGAGTATTGAGCTTTCTATTTTGGTAGCCTTTCTGAGCAAGGTCAATATCATGTTATTTCATTCTGGAGCTGAAGGTTGGCGACATCTGTCACCTGTCACCCGTGAGCTGATATTCATAATCCACGCAATTCTCTGCCTGTCACGACGGCAAAGGCAACACATCCCGTGCCTCGCTGATAACAGGGGTGGGACTGGCAGCCGAAGTTAACAGGCAGGGCATGGCACGGAGAGGCCCGCGGGGCATCCGGAGGGCGGCTTCCAGGGCCTGGAGATGAGCGCGTGGCCAGCCTGTCTAGGCTTCTTGCCGGAAAGCTACGGCCACAGGCTTCTGAGTCAGCTGTGATAGGCTGGAGGCCTCAGCAGAGCCCCAGCCTGGATACCGGCTCTGAGACGTTGCTATCCTGAGGGGTCTCCCGGAGCAGCACCTCTAGGAGCACGGCCCTCTCTCTCTGCTCCATAGCACCCCTAGTGGGTGGGGCATAGGGAGGAGGTGGAGGAGCGCAGGGAGGCTGTGCAGGGAGGGGCTTGGTGCCACCCAGACCCAGGGTGCCACTCTGCCCTGGCCACCAGGGAGCCGGGCAGCGCTGCAGCCTGCCCTGAGTTTCCTGAGCCCAGACGGTGGGGCTGTGCTCCTAGGAGACCTCAGGGGCCAGGAGGAGGGGTCCCGGGGTGACCCCACTCTCGCCCAGGATCCTGGTCCCTGGGCAGCATCCACTCAGCAACCTCTAAACCGCTTCCCTCCAGAGCAAGAAGAGTGGCCTCTGAGCTCCGCCGCTCAGTGGGACAAGGGTGGGCCTCCCTGGGCTCCTGAGCAGCGGCCCTCGGGGCTGCACGCCCAGGCTTGCAGGGGCAGCTGCCTCTCTAGCCTCCCAGGACCTGTGGGAGACCGAACTGAGGGTGCTGTATAGGTGGGGCCTCAGAACGGGGCTCCGTGCACAGACTGGCACCCCAGGAAAGAGGAAAGGCTTAAAACCCTGGGAGCCTGCCGGAGGGCCTGAGCGCTGCACCCACAGTGTTCACGTGCTCGCTGAAGGCGTCCCCCTGGTGTCCTTAGGTTTCTGGGAGCCACCTGACAGCCGGCAAGGGGCTGTGCTCCCCCACGCCTTCCTCCCCTACCCCTTTCCCCAGTCACAGACCAGGGAAGAGCGGCCCTGTGGCTCTGTGCGACTCCGTAGCCCCAGAACTCCACAGCGCAGGGCTCGCTGGGAGCATGACGCACTGGGGCCATAATTCGTTTTCATTTTGATTTAAATTAAACGTCAAGCTCTTAATCCAGGCTTGAGCACAAGCTGGCCCTCGGCTCCCAGGTTCCCAGGTTTGGGGTGCAGCTGGAGGCGCACAAGATGGGCCCCAGGGATGCTGCCTATGTTAAAAATAGCCAGCAGGTGAGGGAGGCCATGTGAGCACCCTCAGACCAGAACTGCAGGTAACCGCGGGATGGAGCGAGAATCGGGGTGGGAGGAGGTGGGCAGGGAGCGGGGGCGTGCTCCTCGGCACTCCGCAGTGGGGGGCTCCCAGGCGCTCCACAGGCAGAGGGTGCTTCCCGAAGTTGGCCCTCTTCACTCTTTTTTTTTTTGTCTTTTTGAGACAGGGTCTCGCTATGCAGTTGAGGCTGGTCCTGAGCTCACTTTTGTAGCCCAGGCTGGTCTCGAACTCGCACCAATCCTCCTGCCTCAGCCTCCCGAGTGCTGGGATTACAGGCGTGAGCCACCACGTCCGGCTCCTCTGCACTCTTATGATGTGCAGAGGGCAGCAGGGACCCCTGTTCCCCCCCAGTTCTGAAGCTTCCTTGAGGGAACTCTGCCTCAGTCTGCCTCACGCAGAAGCCCTGCTCAGAGCGGCAGCCAGCGGGCCAGCGCCAGGCGGTGTGCAGTGTGGGGCACCCACGGGCTGCGTCATGGCGGATGCCCAGGGCGTTTGTCCAGCTTGGAGCTCACCTCTGTGTGGGCTTCAGGCTGAGCATGCTAGCTGTGCACTGTCCCCACCTGCAGGCTGCCTGTCTGCAGACCCTGCTGAGGGACACCGTGTCAGGGAGCAGAGCTTCTTGGGCCACTGGGAAGGGCTGGAAGCAGCCAGCCTGGACCCTGCTCGCTGGTGCAGAGCAGCTCACATGCTCTGGCAGTAGCCACCCAGATGCTGGGGCCAACTGTCTGTCAGGCTCCACCAGGCACCTCTGGGGACCAGGAGAATGCACGGCCTGGGCACCCAGCGTGGCAGGTGGCACCTCAGGGATGGAGCAGACCTGCAGGTCCTGTCCCCTTATCTCTGTCTTTTGCTCCCCACAGTGTCAGCTCCCTAGGTGCGGGGCTGCTGTCTCTCACTCCAGGCAGTCCCTGGAGCAGCACCCGACCCCTTGTGAGCCTTGCACACCTGGCTGGGACCCCTGGCTCCCTGCCAACTCTCAGTGGGCCACAGTCACCCCTCCCCCACCCCACAGGTAGCGGCGGTGTGTGGCAGTCTGTGAGGCTATGTCCCCACAAACTCTGGAGGACACTGGGGCAGGACATGTGGCCCAGTGGCTCTGACACCTGCAGGAGGCTTTGGGAAGGGAGTCCTTTGTCGTGTGTCTCGGTTACTCTTTTCTCGCTGCTGGGACAAACACCCGGCACACACGAAATGAAGGAAGGAAAGGTTTACTCAGCTCGCAGTTACTGGAGGTTTCAGTCCGTACGCAGCTGGCTCCAAGGCAGAGTGGCACATGGCAGAGGGCAGCAGTTCATGGTGGCGGAACAGCAACAACCCCAACAGGCCAACAACAGCAAGCAGCCAGCAGCTGCAACAGAGTCTGTTTCTGTCTCTCTAATGTTGCATTCAGGCTCACTGCCTCAGGCTATCCACCTCAGACCACACCCACAATCTCAGCAGTACTCAGACCTGCAGTCCAATCCTTAGATCACCCATAATCCCAGTGGTTCATGAGTTAATCTCAGACTCCAGAAGTCCTCCACCCCATGACCGCATGAGGCTTTGGGGGGACAAGTAGACACAAACCATAACATCCTGGAACAGCCACAGGGCCCCAACCTTTGCAGCGTCCTAAGGAGACAAAAGCGACTCACCCTGAGCAGTGGGACACAGCACTGGGCCTCCCAGAACATGCAGTCGACTAGGCTGAGGGCTGCAGTCTTAGACGTGCAGGACAGGGACAGCAGTGGGCGTGGGGACATTCCATTCCCTGTTGCTGAGCTTGACCATGAGGGCACCTCTGGAAAGTCAGGGCCAGGGGCACCTGTGACCTAAGCTCCTCCAGCCAGTGGCAGGGGGCCTGGCTCAGAGTGGGAGGTGCTGTGGACTACAGTGCCCTCCTGTGCCAGCCCTGGGCTGTCACCTGGTCAGCCACATCTGCTCCAGCTGCTCGTTCTACCTGGCAGTGCTGGTAGGCTGCTTTGCCCTGGCAACAGCATCCCCATGCCACCCTGCAGGGCTCACGGCTTCCGGCCACTGGGACTGGAGCCCTACAGGTGCAGAGACCTCAGGAACCCTCTAAGGACTTCCCTGTGTCCCCTGGCTTCAAAGCTGCCCACCCCACCCAGAGACCAGGAGGTGGAGCTCCCTACCTTGGGGTACCTGAGTATCATGAGTGAACCCCCCCCGCAGGGACCCCAATGCCCCCCAAGGCTGAGCCAGCCACTGGCTGATCTCTGCACCACCCCCTATTGGGAGCACATGGGATAAGGCTGGGCTTCCTTTAGGACAGGGAGCCTTGGCGGGCTGCAGCAGGGAAGGCTTTGTGGAGGAGGCGCTGTCCCAGCTGTCTCGGACAGGCTGGTGCCAGAAAGGGGCCAGGAAAGAGGAAGGAAAGGGGAGGTGGAGAACAGCGAGCCCCTGAGACGCCAGTCACCCGTAAGCAGTGTCGGCTCAGGTAGCACCTCTGTGCATCCCTGCCTTCGCTGTCCATTGTTTGCACTTGGCAGTTAGAGTCTATCCACTTGTCTGGTGAGTACTCGGTACCTGGGAGTGCTGGGCACTGTGAATTCGAACCCTGTGCCTGACCTTTCTGTCAGCAGGACCCTGACGAGCTCTGGCCACAGACCACGTCACTACTGAAGCCCTGTGTGTGTGCAGGAGACGCCCAGAGCCCAGCAGCGGGATGCAGGCAGTGTGCCATCCATGCTCACGCAGTACCCATGCGTGCACACACATCGGCAGTGGCTGGCTGGATTTGCACAGTGCGTGTTCTGGGCCAGAGCCTCGTGCAGAGGAGCTTGCTGCAGACCCACGTGGAAACTCTGTCTGTTTGTCTGTCTGTCTGTCTGTCTGTCTGTCTCCCACCCTCTCCCTCAGTCGTCTCCACAGTCTGTTCACCCGTTAGCGCCTGAGTGCAGGAAGACATTACACTAGTGGTGTCAACCACTCCCCACCCCCTCCCAACACAAAGGATCCCACACCTGCAGCCCCCAGGAGGAGAGGCTGGCTTGGCTCGTGCTCCCTGGGTTCAGTCCCTGGTCTGGTGGTTCCAAGGCAGGGGTGTCGTAGATAATGCAGAGGAAAGCTGCAGACCCCATGGCACCCAAGAAGCAAAGAAAGCAGAGAGGAGCCAGGGATAAAAAGACACCCTTCTAGGACTCCAGTGGCAGCTTCCAACCAGGCCCCACATCCCAACGTCACTGAGCCGTGAATTCATGTGTGGACCGACAAACTGCCCCACAGCCCAATCCTCTTCCAAAGTCCACCTCTTAATATGCAGACTTCACGGACCACAACATGGACAGTGGCTTTAAGGGTGGCTGGGTACAAAGTACATAAAAGTGAAAGTGATTCTGTGTCACTGGAGCTGAGAGACCTGGGAGGGGATGATGCCTCCTGTTCAGAGATCACATTTCAGGTGAGGAAAAGGCCTGGGCAGTGTCCCCAGGGAGGGGGGCACAGAGGTCCTCATGGGGAGAAGGTGCAGCTGTGTGTTGAGCCTGTGTGTGTTTGGAAAGGAGCCCAAACTCATGAGGGCCCTCGGTATCATGCACCTGTGATTTATCTTTGGAAATTTATTTAATCGGGATATGGAGAGAAAGCACTTCTAGAGTCAGAATGGCGCTTTCCTGACACTACTACTCGTGTTGAATTCATGTGGACAAAGCACTCCAAGGTCTTTGTCAGGCAGGGGATTGATCACAGCAGTGTTCTAGCTCTGAGTCACGTGCCATCTTCCTAAATCTTGCGACAGGGTCTCACTGAGCTGCCCTGATGGGATTGGAAGTTATCAGTCTCCTGCCTCAGCCTCCTGAGCAGCCGGCATTACAGGTTTGTGTTGCCATGTGGGACTTATCTGAGAGCATTTTTGGGATGAGCTTGAGAGAAGGCTGGGTCTTGTCAGCTATCAGAAAGCATTAGATAGTGGTGGAAATCAAAACATGGCGAGCAGGCCCAGAGACCAGAAGAAAATGAGGGGAAACAGAGGCACCCAGAGGAGCTAGCCGGGCCTCCTCCTCTGTGCAGATGGGCAGCTCAGGCCGGTGCTGTGAGCACCGCTCCCTGTCCCGGGGAACGGAAGGGCGCTGTGCTCACACCTCATTACGATAAACTCAACAAAGATCAGCTATGTGAAAGCGGAACAGGAAGGCCGTGGAAGGGAGCTGAGGGCGCCCTTTGCAGAACTCTGGGGTAGGTTTCCTTACACCAGCACATCAAGAAGCCACGTGTGACACTGCAGGAGCTGTGGTCCCAATAAGACCCATCTGGCCACCCCACCCGGCCCCTCTGGAGCTCCTCTGCTCTCCAGAACAACATTGCTCTGAGCAAGTCACGAACTCTGCTCGTGCTCTCCTGGATTGCTCCATAAAAGACTGGAGCAGGAGGACCGCAGGTTCAAGGCCAGCCTATGCAGTGTGGCGAGATACTGTCTTAAAAGACAGAGCCTGTGAAACTGTCTCACTGCTATTTCTTTCTCGTTAAAATTAATAATAATTAAAAAAAAATTCTGGGAGAAGAATGCTGTGTCTGAGTGCTTGGAGGAAAAAAAAAAAAAAAAAGCAGCCACTCTAGGCCCTGGGCAGAGATAAAGACACCCGGCCTCACCTGCTCTGAGCCTCTGGGACAAAGCTCCTCAGGCTAAGGACAGTGCAGAGCCAGGTGTAGAGGACGAACACTGCCCCCTGCCACCCTCTCTCCTTACGCCAGCCTCTGTGCCCACTTCCTGTCCAAAGAACGTGCCTCCAGGATCCGAGTGCAGCCCCTGGGCACCTTCGGATGCTGTCGGTTTCATCCGCAGCAGTGCAGACAGGGGGACAAACAAGGACTGTGGTCCCACCGGCTCCTTGGGGTCCTGCTAGCCGTGCTGTGAGCCTCCTGTGGACCCCAAAACTGCTCATCTGTGCACCTCTCCACCCATCCCTCTGGGTCCCCAGGCCCCCCAGAAAGGACTGCTCCTGCCCTGGCAGCCAACACCACCTCTTTCCCTTCTGCTGAGCAGTGAACTGAATGCTTTTCTCAATGAAAGCCACCGCCATGCCTCCCAGGCCCCAGCTCACCACACACGAGACACACACACACACACACACACACACACACACACACACACACGCATGTGCATGCATGCAATGCATCCGTATACACATGTGTTCATGCTTATGTATGCATACATGCAATGTATCCAGACACACGCGCGCGCACACACACACACACACACACACGGAGTGTACCATGCCTCTTCAGGGTGGAGCCCACTCTTCCCCTGCATCCAAGCCAGGCCTGCAGCCATAGTTCCTCCTGCATGACACACACAGTGGCTCGGTGGGGGTGTAAGCACAGGGTGGCCTGGCTATTCCTTCACAGATCCTGGGGGCTAACAGAGTCCAGGGCTCCACAGGGGCTGGGCAGATAGGCTTGTGCCTTGGGCTGAGTCTGGGGGTGACTCCAGCAGAAGGGTGAGCCCAGGTCTGGCACCTGGGCCAGAAGCCTGCTGAGAGGCCCTTCAGGGTTGTGTGTAATGCCAGGGCTGCCACACCCTCACCCTCTGTTCGCAAATGAGGAGTCCATAGCTCTGATCAGCATGTCTTTTTTTTTTTAAAACAGGAAATAACATTGTGACATTTTCAAAACACGTTAGTAGTACATTCCCAATATTTGATACAATGCATATTGTTGTCCTCCTAGTAGTTATACATAGCACAAAATGTAGACGTGATAATTTTCTAATCATTGTTAGTACAACAAATTTCTTCTCATTGAACTAAGAGAATGTATTTGTATACACAGTCCAGTATTCCATAATCACAATGGATCATGGGTAGAACTGGCAATGTCAAAAGCTATTGACTTGAGTCTTTTATAGCTCAGCATACTACTCTAGCTTTATGTTTTATGTTTCATGATTAAACTTTTCTTCTGGGTGGCTAAGGGAAAGTTAAAGCAAGACCTGTATAACAAAACATGTAAGTTTTTTATTTCCCAAGGTCAGTCAAATCTCCTCAGGATTTACTTTGAAACCATGTACCAGTGCTTTGTAGAACTGTTGTCAGTGTCAGCCATCTGGATGAGTCACAGCCATTGCTTGACCAGTTTGCTGTCTGTGAAAGCCCAAGAGAGAGAATGTTTTCTCTCAGGTGACTCTCCTTAGGTACATTATACATCGTCAGTCTCTTTCCCCTTGGTTCCATAATGTCCTTGAACACAAAATTTGGGAAACCACTGAGTTATAGTATGTTACAGCACAGGTTCTTTTATATCCTGAGTCCTCACTGACCTTGGAGGGATAGGGTCAAAATATCGGCTATCCTCATAGCCCTTCTTCTTCTCCAATTTTTGGCCTGTAAACTTAAATTGTTAACCCTCCAGAAGAGAAGCTTAGTGATAATACTGCTCTGTAACATAGGTACTTGAGCTTGACATCACTGTCTTTCTGAATATCAAACATCTTACACTTAACTTGGAATTGGTATTTCCCATCAATTATTGATATTCTAACAAATTCCTATACAATGTGATAAAAGATACATTTTTACACAGACACTTAGAAATCTAAGTATGTACAAAATTGTAGCCTGTCGATCCTATGGCAGTTTTCCTAGTCTCTTACTCTCATGTAGTATCCTTTTTTGTTTTCTTGTAAACCAACCATTTACTTGAGAGTGAGTATAGTAGTCACTGGAATTACATTAGAAGCATCACAAATCTAAAAGGCCCTAATGACAGGGATTCCAAATGTATTTTTAGTGTTACCTATTGCTATCCTCAGTGTGAAAAACCTTTGGTTGGTCTTACGACCACCGTCTGATTCGTCCTGTGTGTATAAGTCCATGGTTTTGCTCCTGTCATGTTTCCTACCTTTCTGTTTGCAGTCTCACTTTGATCAGCACGTCTTTCCTGAAAATAAATGAACCCTGCAGGGGCTGGGTGAGGTTACCCGGGAGGCTGGGGTGACTCTGGGACCTAGAGCCCGGGCTAAGCGCTGGGCCAGCTGGCACCACTCTGGGGTCAAAGAAGTGGTCACGGGGGTGCAGGGTGGAATGGACAGATCTCAGAGTACATTTCTCCACAAAACTCCAGGGCAGAAGTTGGGGTTCCAGAGTGTGGGCAGGTGGCTACACCCCAGGGCCCGCCTGGGCTGCTGTGAACATCCAGTCTCTCAGCCAGGGCAAGGCGTTTTCCCGAGCAGTCGCCCAGAAGCCAGAGCCAAAGCAGGGCTCTACCCGGATGGGCAGAGCACAGTCCAGATAGCAATCTCTCCCCAGAGCCGCCCGCGCCCCGGGCCACACTGGCTTCCTGATTAGAGATCAATCATAAACCTTTCCATGTATCTGCTCATCTCTGTAATTAGACTTCTCAAGACCCGATATCTTCTGCCCACATGAAGGATGTCACCTCTCATAAGTGGGAGGAGGTGATTCTGTCCTAATCTCCAAGAGCCACAAGATAAAAGATTTGCCCTGTTTACTTTGCATTAGAGAAGAGCCTTGACCTTGAGACAAGAGTGCTTGTTTTCTGGGTCCACTTTGGATAGGAAAGGCCCCACCATCGCCATTCAAAGCAAACCAGAGCTGGGAAATGCAGCAGGGCCAAGGCCATGTGGCCTTCGGCGAGGACCTGTGCACACCAGCACAGCCTTATTACGAGAAAATAACTAATTTCAGCTCCTCGTGGCATCTGGAGGCCAGTGCCGCAGGCAGCCAGCCGTTGTGCTAATCTCAGAGCTGAGGGCTGATCCCGATAATGCATGCCTGGGTGATAATTAGATGCTTAGTAGGCTAATTATTTTGTGAATAAAATCAAACAGAATCAAGCAATTAAACAACAGAGCGAGGATGCCTAAGTCTCCTCCTGCCCATTGCTGGATGGCTGGCCCAACAAGGGGCTTAGGAATGTGTCCGGGTTGTGGACATGCTCTGCGGCCTGGGGTCTTCCCGTGGAGCTCAGATTTCCTGAGCATTAGGACTGAGAGTTTCTGGGGGAGTAGAAGCCAGGGAGCCCCACAGTCACTGAGGAGCTGGGGCAGACAAGGTGCCTAGGGAGTGACAGTCGAGCTCTGGTCAGGCGGAGCCCAGAGCGGGGCCACAGCTTTTCTGCTCTGACATGGAGACGTGCTCAGCATGCTGCCCCTGGCTTTTGCCCGTGCCCCTAGCAGGGTCCCTATGCAGCTCTGGGTGCCATGACTACCTGTTCCCATGCGAGACCTGCAGGTGCCACCATGTGACTCAGGAAGGGTGTTCCAGGGAAGGCCTTTCTTTCAAAGCAGCACAGAGATGCCCACAAGGCCAGAGGCTGCTGGAGATTGGCCACAGCCCCTGTGGGAGATGGCCAGGCACCCAGAGTCTGTTCCTGCGCTCTGGCGCCAGCCCAGGCCTCTGCCTCTTGGGGTGCTAGGACTCTAAACCCTCTGCACCCACAGTAGCCACCTCCCTGGCCAGCACATGGAGGGCAGCCCTCACTTGCTGCCCGGTAAGGTGGTCCAGCTGCCAGTGGGGAACAAGAGTGCTTCTGCGTGAATCTTTACCCTGCAATCTCCTCTTCCTTTTCCTTTCCTCTTCCTCCATCTGCCTTTTTCTTCTTTCTCTTCTTCCCTCCCTCCCCCTCTCCTCCTCTGTGCAGTTCAGCCTGCCTTGGAGCTCACTATGTGACCCAGGCTGGCCTTTGTGGTGATGCTCCTGCCTCAGCCTCCCAAGCGCTGGGATTACAGTCATGTACCACCATGAGGGCCTTCCTTCGCATATTCTGCTCTTCCATTTTTAAACTGGTGTTCAGCCACCAGTGAGCTCCCCAGTCTGCACAGCTAGCTGGGAGGCCAAGCCACCCAGGGTCCTGCAAACTGGTGACGTGGTGCTATGTGGTGGCACCATCATACAATTCTGTCATGCCGTGGGCTGGGAAAAACGTACCCTTTGGAGTCCTGGGGTCTATCCCAGTTGACCTAACTCTGATACTGTATGGACAAGAGGATTGGACAGCAGCCACATGGGACGTGGCTGTGTGCCCACGAAGCCCTGCACTGCACTGTCTGAGACAGGCTCTCTTTGCGCAGCCGGTGCCCCTCCTGCCTCAGCCTCCTCCCTAGTGCTGGCATTAGCATGCCCATCTTCTAACCAGGACACAAAGAGTGGGGTGAGACTCAGCCCCTAGGCCCTGCCTGGGGTCACTAGTATGACAGCAGCCAGCTGATGTCGCTTCTTCATTCGCAGGCTCGCCTTGACCTGAGGGGCTGGTGGACGTGGTGCCTGGGCCCTAGGAGGTATCTGCTATGTGTGCCCAGCCTGAGCAGGGGCAGCAGCCCGAGGGCTCCTCACAGAGGTGGCAGGCAGCGAGGCCTCCTGTAGACATGTGGACAGCGGCACAGCTCCCCTGAGCAGCTTGCGTGCTTACCCTGGGGCAGCCAGGCTTCCTTAAGCTGCCAGTGAGCTCCCTGTGTGCCCGGCCTCTGATTCTGGTTGGCTCAAGTTCTAACCCTGCTTCCCTGCCAGCTTCCCTTGGGCCTGTAAGGAAACCTTGGATTTATGTCCGGTTTTCCGACGTGACTTCCACAGCTCCTGGGGACGCAGATGATCCAGGGTTACCCCGAGCCTCTGGAAAGGACAGCTCTGGGTCCCGGTCACAGTCTCTATTGAGGGCCTCACCTGCAGAATAAACTCCACGGTACCCTGGCCAGATGGCGTCTCCAGACAAGCCGAGACTTTCCCATGGCACTCGGGTGGCAGCTCCTCGGCTGCTGCAGAATCCTTGGCGTCGGGCTTTGGGGAGAGGCAAAGTCAGCCAGGAACCCTCAAAATAGTCTATTTACACTCGGTCCTTCCCAACACAGACGCTGCGCTGGCTCAGGTACAAGCTGTCTGTTTTCATACAGTCTAGCAAGTCTGGAAAATAAACACGCCACCCCAGAGCTGCCTGCCCGGGAGGAGTGAGGAATCCGATTAAGCCGTCTCTACTGAGAGAAGCCGGAGTAAAACGGATTTGGGTGGCGTGGTGTCAGCAGCCGTAGTGCGCGTGGGGTGGGGTGGGGGCTGCGGAGACTTCAAATTGGTTTTAACTGCTGTCTGTTCTTTAATAAGATTTGGCTGTACAAGATCACCCTGCCCTGGGGACGACAGGAGATGGGCCTGTCGGAGCACTGGCCTGGGCCAGATTGCATCCCTACCACAGTGCAGGAGACTGATGCAGGGGCCAGAGCCGCTGTCACCCAGCCCCAGGGCCAGTGTCCTAGCACAGGAGCACCCTGCCCCTGCCTTCTCATCTGACCCCTCTTCCTGGGCAGGGTCCCCACTGTCTGAGGCTCTGTCCTGTCTCCGTAGATGCAGTAGTGGCCCAGACAGAGCCCTGTGGACTTCTGGGCATCACAGTCCAGGGATGGCTGGGGGCCAAAGGATGAGCTGTGAACAAGCGCAGGGAAGGGAAGTGTGGACAGTGTGTGCAAAGGCCCTGGGGCTCACCCAGGAGACTGTCTAGGGGGAGCGGGAGAGGAAGAGGCCAGGCTGGGGCCACAGCGAGGGCCCCTGCTGAGTTACCTGGGGACAGGCAGGGACAGGAGACACCCAGGGAGAGAGGATGCTGAGTCCGGCCTCACCCAGCCAGGGCCAGGCTGCAGAGATCCCTGGGCCCTTTAGCCTGCCCACCCAGCACATGTGGAGGCCCTGGTTGCAAGTGAGGGCTTCGTTTTTCTCCTCCCAGGAAGACTGGTGTGCCCAGGGCTCTGACATGCTGTGCCCACCCCATGTATGCACACGTGTGTCTGCAAGCACACACATGACTGTGAGCATGCCGTGTGTAGCTGCCTTGTTGTGGTAGTTGACACACTGCCAACTTGAGGAAGCTTCGCTGAATCCGCTTTGCCCATGGGGGTGTCCCACCTGCAGGATGCCGAGGGCCTGCCCTGGCACATGATTGGTCCCTCCCTGGGGTGTGGCTGGTTCCACCCTAGCGCCAGATGGGCCACCCAGAGTGACTCAGCACAAAAAATATATAAAAGGAGTTGAGGGAGACTTTGCAGAGGCCCTGCGCAGTTCAGTGCTGCCCTTGAACAAGTCATGGCCTTTGGAGGAGCATGATCCTCACAGCCACGCTGCTTCAGAGGCGCTCCAATGCCCACACAGCGTTTGGAAGAGAGAGGCTTGATGGAGGCCACAGCTGCTGCTGCTCCTCTGCTCTTCATTGTTTGCTGCCGCCTTGGAGCCAGCAGAGTATGAACTGAAACCTCCAGTAACTGTGAGCTAAATAAACCTTTCCTTCCTTCATTTTGAGTGTCGGGTATTTGTCCCAGCAATGAGTAAAAAGTAACTAAGACACTTGTGCATGTGCGTGTGTGCCGTCATTCACCTGGCCTCTCTCTGCTGGTGTTCCCGTATGACATGCCCACGCGGGGGGGGGGGGGCACTTTGAACCCTATCAAGAGCAGGAGGCATTGGGGAGTAGGCTCAGCCTTGGCCGCTGCCTTCCTGTGGGGTCCCAGGGCCTGAGGGAGATGGGGTGACCTCTCAGGACCCAGCTGTCGCCTGTGCAGTCCTCATTGCAGTAGGGGCCTTGACTCAGGGTGGGCAGCACCTGGCTGGCAGCCCCCAGCTGCTCCCTCCCTGGGTGACACAGGAGGGTGGGGGTGGTGCAGCCCCCATCCCAGGTTGGGCTGGCTTTGGGGCCCCGTGTTGGCCTTGTAGGACAGCACTCAGGCACCTCCGAGATGTCCCACCCCATGTAAGCAGCTGGGGCCCTGAAGACACCTGCTGGGGCCCTTCCCTGAGGGCCATCACTGGAGGGAGACTTCCAGATGCCCCAGCACAGTTCCTGGGATGGGCACTCCGCAGCCAGTCAGCTCCCTACCTGTGCCCATTGTGCCCTGCGTCCCCGGAAAGGCTGAGAGTTCCTGGCCTGGCATCTGGGCCTGTGCTCCTTAGCCTGCATCTGGACATGCAGGTGACCAGGCCTCTGTCCTCGCTCAGTGGCCGGCTGCTCCTTGGTGCAGGCCGGTTGCTCCCAAGTCTCTGAGACAGAACAACCCTACGGCATGTCCAGACACGAGTTCTGGGTGCAAAATGCAGCTGCTGGAATCCCAAGGCACGGTGAGAGGAGCAGCAACGAGCATGCTCCTCAGTCAGAGCTGGGGGCTGGCACACAGGAGGCTCCAGACAGTAAATCAGAGGTTCTGGAAACCCTTCCTTGAAAATCATTACAAGATTGTAAAATATGCAAATCATCTTATGCTAATGTCCTCCTCTTGGTTTGAGTGCTTAATAGAGCTCAGCTTCCTTCTGATTAACCCCGGGGTTAAAGAACTCTCACTCTTGGCTATGCTGTGCTCCCTGCCTGAGGCCTGGCCCAGGCCGGCTAACAGCAGGAGGGAGGCAGGCGGATGGAAGGGGTGACCATAGCCCACTGCCGTAGGAGGGCAGGCTGCCGTGGGCCTGAGGCCACCCCCATGGGAACCTCAGAGGCACCTTACTGGGACAGGGCTTGGCTCTCTCACCTGAATGGGTCCTTAGCAGACATCAGGGTCTGAAAGGGAGCAGCGACACAGATGAGCCACTGCATGGGGAGCAGAGGTGGGAGCTGCGGGAACCCTGGAGCACCCAGAGCTGGCCTAGGCCGGTCTGAGCTCTGCTGACCCCCAGAAGGACATGGCACCTAGGAGGGGGAGGGTGTCACCTGGGTCCCTGTCCTCCAGGCCTCGCCCCAGGGAAGCAGGGTGTCAGAGCCCCTTGGCAAGCCACCTTGCTGGGTGACTCCCAAGAAGAGCGCAGCCTGCCACCCCTGGCTGCCAAAGTGGAGCTCTGGACCTGAGTACGCCCATACCCTGCCAGGGACCTGGAGGTGTTGCCCCTCCATGTGAGCCTGTGAGCCAGGGTCCCCTCCACACAGCAGGAAGTAGATGGAGCGGGCCTGAGCCCAGGTAGGTGCCCATGCTGAACATGGTATGGCATGGCTCTGAGCTGGCAGGGGCGGCACAGCTGGGCCGGGTCCCTCAGATCGAGGCCTGAAGAGGGAGGTCTGCAGAGCGGTCACTGGGGGACATGGGAGGCACAGCTCCTGCAGTCAGCTGCCAGGACCAGCGTCCGACCCATCCAGACTCTGGCAGGCAGAGCGCACCCGGAGAGTGAACAGCAACCCACCCCCCGTCAGCTCTGCCTCCATTCAGGGTATTCAGGGGAAAAGGTACCCACCTGGCTCAGGTGGGCATTCGGATGGTTAGGCCAGGGCTCTGGACACCAGGATGGAGGCTCACAGAAGCAGAGCACCCCCAGTGCCCTGCTGGCCTCCTTCTCCCAGGGCAGAGAGCTCCCTCCTGCCTGACATATCTGCCAGCAGGGAAAGCGGACAGTCCTTGGTATCCCCCGCCAGGGAGGTGCTAGCAGGCCACGCTGGGGCTGGGTCCGAGCTACAGCCCCGGGCAGGATGGCACCTGTGTCCTCATCCACCCCAGGGAGCCTTCTCTCAAATGTCCATGTCCTCAGCTGGAGGTCACCCCGAAGACAGCCCACTGACACTGCCACATGCGCACACGGGCTCACACAGGTGTGCACACCTGCACACGTGCTTCACCTGCTCAGATACCCGCGAGTGTCAGGCCTCCCTGGCTGCTCTAGCAGGCCCCTGCTGGGCCTGACATCTGACTGTGGGGAGATGGAGCTCAACTCAGCAGAGAGGGTGGGGACCACTGTGGTCCTGGGGCTGTGCTGCCTGGGCCTCGCCCCAGCTGGCGATCTGACCCCCTGGGCCCACTGTCCTCCACGCTGTCACAGGGTGCGGGAACTTGCATGGCAGGGCCCAGGCTGGGTCCGGGGTCTGTCCTCTGGATGCTCGCCTGCCATCCAGAGCTGTCTGGGTGCTTGCTCGGTGCCCCGTGCTCCCCATGGCCTCTCCATGCACGTGTGGGGGCCTGCTGACCCCTCCTCACCTCCGCTGATCTCGATGCTCCCCACACACCTTCAAGGCCACCGAGCCTCACCAAGTACAGAGTGCCCCAGGCTGCTGAGGGGCAGCTGTGGTCAGGGCGGTGCAAGTGACAGAGGACCCGGGAGGACGAGGAGAGGATGGAGGAGAGTGAGCAACAAGTGCAGGCCAGGGGTGGGGGTGGCTTGGGCTGGGCATGGGGACTGACTGGAGCCCCAGAGAGTGCTGTGCTCTGGGTTTGCTGAGTGACCTGGGGAGGGCCAGGGGCAAGGGGACAGGGATGGCTCTGTGCTGACAGGACAGACCACAGCACACCAGAGGCCTTCCATGGGTTTAGGGCCGTGCCCGCGCTTCCATGGCACTCCAGCAGAACCTGGAATTGCTCTTACCGCCTCTTGCCGAGCTGCAGGCAGGCAAAGCTTCTGTGTGAGCAGAGGGAAGCAGAGGATTGGCCCAGAGGCGAGCCCAAGCGGCGAGCCAGAGCCGAGCTTTGTGGACCGCATCTGGCTTTGCTGCTCCTTCCCTGCAGGGCGAGGGAAGCTCAATGGCAAGGAAACCTTCAAGTTTCCCGGGCATGGCTTCCTCCAGGCAAGAATCCAGTTATGTGCATGCTGTTTTCTTGCCTTTAGAAATAAAGCTCCGGAGAGCCGAACACCGAATCCCAGCATGAACTTCTGCCTGCTACTTCTAACTTCCCGCATGGTTGAACGCGTGTCCTGCTGTGAAGGTGGAGCCCCGAGCCCCAGCCCACGCTTGCGCAGCTGCAGCTACTCGGGAAACGGGCCTTGGAGAGCTACGGCTCTGGGGCTCCACCCTGAGGAACCCTGGGACCACAGCGAGAGTCCTTGAGGGTCTATCCAGAAGGAGGTGGCACCCTTCTCTCTGCAGAGCGGAGCACAGGTAGCTCCAGCACCCACCCGGGTGGCACGGCTGCCCGGTAAGGACTGTACATGCCAGAACTGCAGCGCACGCCTGTGCCAGGCCCTCTCAGCTCTACAGGAGCCCTGGCCACCTGTGCCTGGGCTGTCCAGCATCTCATGTAAGACAGACTGAAGTGACTTGCTCACCACGGCTCTTACGAAGAAAGGCACAAAGAGTCTCCTGAAAGTAAGCTGCAGAGAAAAGAGAGGCATACGTAGGGGGGCAGGCCTCTGCCCGCGTGTGGAGGTTTTGCCTCAGGTGCCCGTAAAATCCCACGGAGTTTGTTTCTTTGCTGTCAGTAGAGGCACAACCCTGACTCCGAAATCTTTGTGAAAAGCGGTAGCCAAGGAGATGTGGATAAAGGTGCAGTGAGAGGGTGGGCACTGCCAGCCTTCAGAGCCCTGCTGAGGTCCCTGCCATGATGCCACCTGCTGCAGAGTGACATCAGGGCAGCCAGAAGAAGGAGATAGGAGACCCCGCGGGCCAGAGCAGGGAACAGTCCAGCCTGTTCCTCCTCCTGTCCTCCTGGTACGTGGGGTCGGGGCGATGTCCACATGGGCACGTGGCCAGAGATGTGGGTGAGACTGCAGGTGGTGGCATGGCCTCAGGAGTGGGGGTTAGGCAGCAGGCTCAGCACATGCTTTAGTTGAGACAGGATCTCACTGTGCAATCCGGGCTGGCCTTGAACTCACTCTGTAGCCCATCCTGGCCACAAACTCCCAGAGATCCTCCTGCCTCAGCCTCCCGAGTGCTGGGGCTACAGGCCTGTGTATCATGCCTGCTTGTGTCAAGTACAAGTTTTAGGACTAACGTCTTTAGTGACCAGAAGTTTTAAAAAATCACAGCACGGGCTTTGCAGTAAAAAGTGGGTGACGACAGAAAGAGAGGGACTTGCATATAGATTTGTGGAAATTATGGATATGGCTCCCCAAAGAAGAAGGGCCGAGGAAATCTAAGCATGGCTTACTGACCTGTAGGTGATTGACAGGGCTGGGGGCCACTACCTGGGGATCGCAGAGCAGGGGCACCAGCGCAGAGGAAGATGCCAGCGTGGAGGGGCTCGGCAGGGTCCATGCAGGAAGCCCAGGGACCATGCCATAGCTCTGAAGGTGGAAGACAGAGCAGGTGCCCGGGAGCGCGCAGCAGTGGGCATTTCCTGGAGAGGAGGCTGCCTGGCAGCGACGGCTTCTACTCTGCTCTTCATCTGCATTATTCCCCAAGAAAGAAGAGCCGAGTAGAGCCAGCCTGGGGGAAGCCAGGGAGATGCTGGCCAGGTGAGCAGCAGGTGCAGCATGGAGGAAGCCGGTCCACCAGAACACACACAGCCAAAATGAACCAAGAGGCCTACGTTAAAAAAAAAAAAAAAAAAAAAAAAAAAATTCAGTGAGTGGTACCTTTCCGGAATGCGCCCCGAGTCCTCCCGCTCAGGGGATTGCGCTCACCCCGAGCTCCCTGCCACTCTCTGGAGCAGCTCTGGCGTTCTCTTTCCTGAGGGTCTTCATGAGATCTGATCAAAACCACAGTGGTGGCTGCTGCCGAGCGCCACCCAGGGGAAGGCAGCTCCTAGGAACGGGAGGCATGTCCTGATCTGGCCCACTCACTGGAAGTGCCCTCCCAGGCTTCTGGTGTCCCCAAAGTCAGGAGGACCATGAGAGTGAAATTTTCGATCTGGTGAGGACCCTGAGGCAGCCACAGCAGCGTAGCTTAAGACCCTCGGGAAAGGGGACTCCAGAGCTGCTGCTGGAAGTGGTGGGGACAAGGGGGTGAGTGTGTTCAAAGCCATGGGGGTGGGGCCCTGATGCCATTGTGTTTTCCTGCAAAACTTTTTAAAACTTAGACATCTTGGCCACGCCCCATAGTCACAGGTGCACTTGCCTCTGTGTGGGGTGGTAGCGTGCCCTCTCATCCTCTGTGAAGCTGAGTGTGGTAACATCCTCAGAACGGTGGGATACTGTCATGGCCAGAAGTGGCATGTCCTGTGCCTCCCTCTGCCCTCTCCCAACTGGCATGTGCCCCCTGGAGGAAGTCAGGGCAGGTGGGGTGCTGTGTGCAGCTCCTCCTGCTCAGACGGCTCCCTGCCTGTGCGCCCTGGGAGGCACTCGGCTTGTGCACAGGAGTGTGGCAGTCAGTCCCTGCCGAGGAGACTCAGCAGTGTGGCTGCCCTGCAGTGGGCTGGGTGATCCGTGCCTGCCGCGCCAGCTCCAGCTGTGGCCCCAGCACACATGGCTGCCATGGAAGCGTGCCCAGCCAGGGTGGGCGGGGCAAACAACACATCTGGGTCCTGTGCGGTCACGCGGACAGGCCTGGGCAGGGTGCCCGGGTGCAGAATGAAGATGTGTTCCTTACCAGCAGCAGAAAGGAAGATGCTTCCCGGCTGTTTCTGATCGGAAACTGGGCATGGTCAGGGTTAGGATGTAGATCTAGCTGTGTGGGGATCCTACTCAGTCCCCAGCACACAGCAAGGGGAGTCTATGCGGGCTCGATGTGGCCTTCTACGGCAGGCCAGGCAGTCGGGAAGCAGCGGGAGTCTGGCGACTGACTTGGAAGCTCATCCTGAGATGACAAGCCAGGACGCACATGTGAACTGAGTCCCAGTGACTCATGGTATAAGCTGTCAAGATATCACAACCACTTTAGAGTACACAGTAAAGCATTTTACAAACTCCAACATCCATTCACAAAGAGCCCCTAAACAGGCTGGGGATAGCAAGGAACTCCTCCAAGCGGGAGAAGGCATCCGTGGAAAAAGCCCCTGATGTCACCCAGAGCGTGGGGAGAAGCAGAGCTCCCCCAAGACACAGCAGTGGGCCTCTCCTCCCACAGCCTCTCCCCACGGGCACCTCTGCCCTCCACTGTAGCATTTGGGAAGAAGAGTGAAGACTTCACCTTTATCTGAGGTTGCATGGTAGCCCAGAAAAGGCTACAATGTGAAATGGCACAAACACTCCGGAAAACAAGGAACAGGAGAGAGTTGCATGCGCACCCCTTGAAGGTGTGTACATTCCGTCCTTGGGTGTTTACCTAGTTAAACACAAGCACAGGTTCACAGGAAGACGTGCACAGGCTCAGCTGGAACCCCACTGATGGACCCCGGCAGGGGACCCTGCACCTGAGACCGATGATGGTGTGGGATCCTGCCCACCAGCCTCCATAAGTGCAGCAGGAGCGCACGACTGCACTTCCGGAAGTCAGTTGTTTGCCGGGACAGGTAGCAGATTGCTGGGGTGCAGGGCCATCTGTGGGGTCCACTGCTTGCGGCCTGAATGGCAGAGGCAGGTGTCAGACTCCTCAAGCTGCAGGATCGCGCTTATCCTGCCAACAGATCAAATGAACCTCAGTTAAACTGAGAAGATAAAGAGAACAGGAAGACAAGCAAAAACCAACATTAAAAATCATGAAAATATACGATTCACGATGATGAATTTCGAGAAATAGAAAGATACATTCAAGAAAATGGGAATAAGCTGGGCCTGGTGGCACACGCCTGTAATTCCAGCACTTGGGAGGCTGAGGCAGGAGGATCAGTGCGAGTTCGGGACCAGCCTGGGCTACAAAAATGAGCTCAAGGCCAGCCTGAGCTGCATAGTGAGACCCTGTCTGAAAAAGACAAAAAAAAAAAAAAAAAAAAAAAAAAAAAAAAAAAAAAAAAAAAAAAAAAAAAAAAAAAAAAAAAAAAAAAAAAAAAAAAAAAAAAAAAAAAAAAAAAAAAAAAAAAAAAAAAAAAAAAAGAAAGAGAAAAAAATGGGAATAAGAAGAATTTTCTGAAGGCGACTGACCCGAGTCATGAAGGTGCTTAGAGCCATTGACAGTGGGGCAGGCAGTGGCCCCAGCAGGTCCCTCCAGCCACCTGGAGGAGGCACGAGAGAGCGGCCTGGGAGCGGGGAGAAGCTTTATCAGGGGCGCACAGTGGTGTTTGACAATCGGAAATCTGTTCACAGGCGTTAACTGGCTGGACGAGTCAACCCGTTTGCGTCCCAATAAACACGACATGGGCTTTCTGGATTAAACACTTCAAAGTTGTGCTTTTAAGGAGCTAACAGCGCAATGACGGTCTTTTAACGTGGTTAGGTGAGCCTGTGGTGGATGTGTGCCGGGGGCTTGGGGACTGCTGAAATCAAGTTGTGTTTCAGCACCCCCCCACCCCCCCCACCCCACCCCCCGGCTCACTGCTGCCCGTCCCCCGCGCTGCTGCTCCTCCTCCGGCCGAGGCTCCTGTCGCTGCACCTTGAGTCTGTGAGTTACCACCCTATAGCCACAGAGTCCCACCTTCAGATCTATCTCATGGGCATCTGGGACCCAGAGCAGGGCCCAAGGCAAGACAGGGTCCCCTGGGGGCACAGGGTACAGATGGGGACACAGGCCTGGTCATCGACATCGCCGCTGCCCATGTGAAAGGCACAGACCGGGAGGAAGAGGGCTCAGTGTGGACAGGGAGGCTGGTCCCTGGGCCTGAGAAGGACCAGAGCCTTGGGCAGGCAGGAGCGAGTGTCCGGGACCCGCTGCCCTGATGGAGGCTGCAGCTGAGGGATTCCAGAGCTACTCCAGGGTGCCGAAAGAGGCTGAGCTGTACCGCAGCACGGTGGGAGCGGCTCTGTTATTTGCCTACACAGATCAAGCAGAAACTAAATCCTATCTTGTGGGGTGCAAGCAAAATACACATGTGGGAGTCTAAACTATGCCTTGTAGGGAAAGGCGCGATGCCCCCTTCACATCCTCCCCTCCGTCCAGACGCACTCTTCTGCCCCGCTTGCTGGTTCCTAAAGCAGTTCTGGAAGTCCTATGCCTTGAGTGTTCTTCTGCAGTGTGGTCAGAAACTCGGTGAAGGCGGCTGCCGAGAGCCACCCTGTGGGAGGTAGGCTTGCAAAGCTACGCATTGCGTTGTCACGTTGTTCCCTGGGTCCTGTACTGGGAGGCTTCTGGCTGTTCCCCAGGGTCAAAATGACTATGAAAGGTCAATTTTCTGAACTCATTCAGGACACTGAGGTGGCCACACCGGTGCTGCTCGAGATAGCGAGCACCCGGAAGGACTCCAGAAAGTAGCAAGAAATGAGCAGTCACGCCGCCCAGCGGAGAGAAGGCGGCACTGCAAGATACATCGTGCTCCCGAGTTACTTCGCAGGTTCAATGAAGTTTGAATCAAAGCGTCAACTTTACACTGCGTGAAACTTAATTTTCAAGTCTATTTGAAGTAGAAAGCAAACAAGCCTGACATAAAAGCTGAGGGTGTGTTGCAGAGGCTCTGGTTGGGGTGCCGCGTGTCCGGGCATCACGGAGGGGGTGGGTCAGGAGGTGGGAAGAGCAAGTGCAGAAGGGGGCCGGGACTCGGGGCCCAGAGTCACGTGGGCACCTCGCTGGCCAATACCAGGGGTGCACTGGCTTTGGCGTCGTTTCTGAGAGAAGAAAGCCGACGCGCGCGGATAACTACCCCAGAAGGAAGGGACCCTAGCCAAGAATCCTGCCTCTAGCTAAGCTGAGGGTTCAGCCCCCCTGGGGAAGATGGTCCCTGCTCTTACCAGCAGGGAGGCAGAAAAACCTGGTACACAAGTGGCGCAGCGCTCAAGCGTAGATGTGGGAGGACCCCGACCCGCAGAAAGGGAGTTGTTGGCTGTGTCTAAGGAGGGACCCGGGACACTAACGGGCAGAAGAAAGAGGGAGAAGTGTTCTTAGTAGACTCCTGGAAGGCGGGCGCAGTGGAGACACCAGCAGGCAGCCCCTCAGTCCCCGGAAGGAGCAGCGGGCCCTCCGGGTCGCAGGGCACGTTGAGCCCGGGGCCCATGAGGCCTCCAGGGTCTCTCTGCTCCAGCCTACAGGCAGCCCAAAGAGGGCCCAGCAGAGAACGGGAACTAGAACCTCGAGTCTGTCAGCGGGACATTCACTCTGACTCTGTGTGATGTTGTCCTGCTGGGGACCGAGTGAGGGGACCTGCCCAGCCTCACTGCATGGATGACAGAGCAGGCAGGGTCGGGCAGGAGAGTGAGGTGAGACGGGAGGGGAAACAAAGCAGGACAGAGGGGACCCGCGGAGGGTCCGGGACTTTGCTGTCCCGCAGAGGAAGGCCTTCCTCCAGCTCAGCTTCTGCCTCCCCTGGGACAGCGGTTCCTCACGCTGCCCGTGGCCCTGCTGTGGTTGTGGGTCCGAGGTGTGGCTGTGGGGCCCTTCCTTCTCCAGAGGCACCGCCCTGGAGTGCCCATCCCCTTGCTAGTGGCCTCAGAGTCACCCCCAGGCTGGGGCCAGTCTCCTGGAGACAGGGACAGCGGCCCACACCCGGCCCCCAGACCCTCTGTGCTCGGGAGCAGCGGCTCCTTATCGGGAAGGTATTGACAAAGGCTTCAGAGTCACAGGTTGACTCGTGGCATCAATAGTGGTGCAGGGAAAATAATTAAAACTGTCAGATTTAGAAAGTATTAAAGGTACTTAGCGCTTTCTGCCAGCTATGGAAAGCAGGGATTAGTGGTGTCATCGCGCACGCTCCTGAGTTACGGGGCACATTATCCAAGTCTTTCTTCGGCGACGCTAACGTGCAGCGAGGTCAACAGCCACAGGCCCACACACGAACTGTGTGCATCCACGAACCTCCAGTGTGGCTGTGTCCCTGTGGATGCCCTGAGGAGGCTGGGACCCTGAGTGACCTGTGTCCCGGTGAGAATGACAGGGGCTAGGTGCAGGTCCTCTGTGTGCTCGGGATGAGGAGCTTTAGATAGAGCTGCGTCAGGAGAGCAAACCTCAGAGGGGCCCAGGCAGGGCTGGGGCCACTAGGAGATGGGCAGCTCGTGGTAGGTATGGCTGTTCCGGGAGGGGACAGGACCTCCAGGCCCAAGCAGTGTGTGCTGGAGGCTCCAGCCCACTGTTCCCAGAGACCCAGCAGGGCCCCCCACTGAGGGACAAGTTGGTGCAGGAAACACAGCCACCCCCAGGAGTCCCCACAGCCCCCTCAGGGTTGCCTCTGGGGTCCACTCTGTCCACCTGCTTGTGGCATGGACAGCTGTAGACACTCTACTGGGTCATCTGCTGCAGAGGGAACCAGGCCAGCAGCCCCTCTGCTGCCCCTAGAGGGAGAGGGAGGCCTGGAGGACTGAATAGGTAGGAGCAGGCAGAGGGGCCCCTGGGGCTGGGGTCCAGTGCTTTAGGCACAGTTGGCAGCTGAGGGACAGCGAGTGAGGCCCTGATGCCAAATGATGGAAGCCAGGGTGGCCTTGTCCCTGGGGACTTGCTGGAGAGGGTCACTGGGCAGCCTGGCTGGTTCTGAGGGCCACCGGAGACCCTGCCATTGGGGACAAGATAGGTCTTAAGCAGCAGTGTCTGTGGGGGAGGCCAGCAGTCCAGACTTCCTCAGGAGGAGCAGGAGAGTGCTGGGGCCATGGTATCCACTCTGTTGCCTCCGGTGACCCTCAGAGGTGACACTGGGGCACCCTCTGTGGCCTTCACATCTCTGCGTTCCCCGTGCTGTGGGCAGCCCCTCATTCTATAGTCCTCGTTTGCAGCCCCAGGGTAGGGAACAGTGGCTGTTCCCAGGTGAGACCCAGGAGCACTCCTGTGGCAGCCATGCCCCTCTGCACGGAAGGCTGGGTGAGGGGCAAACCCTACCGAGGATTAGCAGTGGTCACCTGCCAGGGTCCGCAATGGTCACCTATGACCTTAGGACTACAAAGTTCAGCAGTAGTCACCTGCGGGCTTGAGGACTGTGGGGGTCAGCAGGGGTCACCTGCAGGCCTGAGGCCTGTGGGGGTCAGCAGGGGTTACCTGTGGGCCTGAGGACTGCTGAGCGTGCTGGCCTGTTTACTCATCTTGTGGCCATACTTCTGTAAATGGAAAGCAGAGCTCAGCCTTTAAGAGATATCGCTAAGTACCCCTGACGTGCTGGCTCTCTGCAGCAAGGGCCTACACTGTACTGCCTTGGGGATGCAGGCTGGGGTCCCACTAAACTGTCAGGGTAGATGGAGGGCCAGGCCGCTGACCTTTTCCAGGGCTCTGTGTGATCTGAGCAGGGAAGCCTTCAAAGGCAGGTATGCACGGAGCTGGTGTCCACAGCAGGGAAGCAGGGAAGCAGGGTCAAGGACAGGCTCTGCCACCCTGTGGTGTGTGAATTCTGCCCTAAACATCTGATGGTATAGCTTACGTCCTGTGAGGTCTACATTGATTGCACCTAGAAAGCAATAGGGAGTTATGGTGGTGGCACTGTTGTTGTTGGTGATGGTAGCAGTGATGGTGGAGGTGACAGTAGTGGCGATAAGGTGGTGGTGGTGATGGTGATGGTGATGGTGATGGTGATGGTGATGGTGGAGGTGGTGGTACTCATGGTGGTGATGGCCATCGTGGTGAGAATGATACAGGCAGTGACAGTGACAATGGTGCTGACGATGGCGGTGGTGGTGGCGAAGCGGCTTGCGGAGGCCTTCTTCTCCCTCTTTGTGTCCGTGTCCTCCTCTGATCCTCCAAGTCCCTTCTTGGAGTGCACTGTCTGCTGCACTGACCACATCACAGCTGCCACCCCCTCGTGGGTCCACACTGGGCCTCCTCTGCCATGTAAGATGTGCTGGGCCACAGAGGGTACAGAGCCTCAGGTCGACAGAGATGACAGTGCCCAGCCTGGCCTGTCAGGCTGGAATCACGAGGCCCACGCTGGTGTGTACAAGTGCTGTGGGCCTGCGTGTGCAGAGGCCTGATAGACAGGATGAGGAGAACAGAAGGCTGTGATGTCCCTGGAATGAGCAGGCTGTCCCTGAGTGCCCGCCCCGGGGGCGCAGAGCCCAGGCTGTGCCCACGACACGGTGCCTGCTGCCTCCCGGAGGTGGAACAGACGCAGCTGGTCCCAGGCCAGGGCAATGAGGGTGCGGGGGTGGGGAGCTGGGCACGAACCCAGCAGTTAATCACAGACAAATGGGCACAGGGCCTTCCAAGTCACGTAGCATCCATGCTCAGGCGCCCTGGATGTGTGCTCCGAGCCATCTCGCTCTTCCCACCCCGCCTGGCCCTGGCCTCGAGTCCCTGCCCATTCCCCCTGCCATTCTGCCCCCGCCCCATGCCTGGCAGACCTGGAGCCACCTAGCTGCAGCCCTGCAGAGAGCTGGTGGCTTTGTATAGGGACAGAGGAGGGCACAGACCGGGGAAGAGAGGAGCCGGCTGCAGGGACTTTGTTGCAGCTGCACCCCTCCCCACCTCCTGGTCCTTCGAAATGAAAAACGAAAAGGATCCCGCAGTGAGGTAAAGAGAAATGTGTCAGGCAGAGCCCAGAGCAGGCGGCCCCCAGGGTGGCTGGCATCTGCCCTGGACCTTGTTTGCTGCCCCAGGACCTTGGATGTCCTGTGCCACAAGTGAGCCTAGAGGCCCCCAAGCCTAGGTACAGGGTGCGTCTGAATGGAGGGAGAAATGGGGGTAGGGGTGGGGCCGATAGGCTGTGCCTGCTGCCGCGGGGCCAGGAGCTCAGCAGGCAGGACAGATGGGGGAGGTGGCCATGCTCCTGCTGGGACCCTCACTCCCAGGCACCACTGTGGTCCGGGGTGGGGACCCAGGGAGCTGCTCTTGATTCTTCCCTGGGCTGTGGGAATGTGGATGGGTTCCCACTCTTGGCTTCCTGCAGGTGGGGAGTCTGTGGTCTCCCTGGCTTCTAGGACCCAGATTCAGTGCCTGCTGGGAGGGGTCTGCAGCATGGTGTCCTAGGAAATCAGGGCAGAGCTCTACTCATCCCACACCCAGCCTTTCGTGTAGGTCTGGGAGCCGCTGGCTCTGTGACTCCCGGGGCCCTTTCTTTAGCCCCCTCCTGGTGCTGCTCAGGTTTTTGACTCTCCTGACGCCGAGGCTCCTGGGAGGTTTGGTACCCATTGGCATGGGGTAACCAGGCAGGCGGTGCCACTCTGGGCATAGCAGATGGGGATCAGAAGGGCCAGCGAGAGGGCTGAGCTACAGCTCCACAGAAACTGGAGCTCCCTTCAGTGTCTTCACATGCACACATGCACACACACATGCTCACACTTGCACACACATGCCCTCCCTAACAGCACACACGAGTGGTACTTTGCTAAATGGGACCATACCGCAGCCCCATCCTGGGTCTCCGTCACTGTGCTTCTGTCAAGTCTGAGTCCTAGTCCCTCTCTCTCTCTCCCGGGGCAGACAGTGCTCTGCCCCGGAGCCTCACGCTTCCAGCAGCCACTGCCCTAACCACTGCGGTCCCTGCACGTGGCTTGGTTCTCGGCTGCTCCTGCTCCTGAGGCCGGACCTTGCTCAGAGGGCCCTCGGCTCTGTGCTTCCAGGGGAGGCCTAGGCCGGCGCAGGGTCCCCGCGTGCTGGGTCAGGCCTGTGTTGCTGAGAGCTTGCCGAAGGAGCCGCAGGAGCTCTCATTTCCAGAAATAATTGGAGGGTGCTCTTACTCCTCATTTAGCCACCCAGATTTTTCACTGTTGCCGAGATGGAAGACCTGGTGTCTCCTTATTAAAGAATTTGCATTTTCTGGCTCCTTGCGGCTGGGGAAGTTTTCACGCACTTCGGGCCGCCTGGGAATTGCCGAAGTGCCCGTCCATATGCCTTGCCTAATGTTCTTTTAAGTTATTTGTCTTTGAAAAAAATCAATTTGAAACCACTCTTGGTACAGTATAGCGGTTCAGCCTGCAACGCTCTCTGCATTGTAAATTTCTCGCTATCATTTTTCCGTCCAGACGGGCCTGGTCTTTCTCTGCTAAACATTTGTTTAAACAGAGTTACATATGTTTCTGGCCCTATTTTTTTTTTTTTTTTCTCTAATGGCTTTCTAGTTGCCAATATTGGTTACAAACGTCTTCCCAAACCCTGGGTGGTGCAAACATCTGCCTCCTCTCCCAGCTTCACTCTTGGGCTGCCGGGTAGCAGGCAGTATTTGATAACATTCATTCCCAAGCAGGAGGTGGTTACAAGTCCCATCTCCCACACAACAGGCAGCTGACCAGCAGGGTCTGCCCTACAGTGCCCTCCTTCTGGGATACCGCCAACTCCCTGATGGCCCCCGTGGCCTCTCCGGTCCCTCCGCTCCCCTCTGGGGTCACTGCTCAGGCAAGAGGCATCTCCACCTTCTGTCCTGGGATGTTAGGGTCACACATATCCTGTCATGGGGACTCAGGATGACCTGAGCCGACCTAAAGCCATGCGTGACAGCTGTGCACACTCTGCTGACCTGGGCCAGCTGCCGCTTTCCCCCGCTGCCTGGCCCCGGGCCTTGCTGGGCCCTTCCACACACTGACTGCACCAGTTTCCAGGGGTTTCAGTTCTCTTCTGTACCAGGGTCTGGCTCAGCCCGGGCAGGCAGGAGCCCCATGAGGGGCGGCCTCAGCTTTCAGACAGGGTGTCCTTGGTCTCAGTGACCCCTGCTGAAGTGTGGGCTTGCTTCTGTGCTTTCCTTGGCCACCTTCCCAAGCCCCTAACGAGTCCCTGGGATGCTGAGCCCAGAGTGGGACATACTGGGTACTGGCTGGACCCCACAGAATGAGGGACACAGGGGATAGTCCTGGGTTTGTGGCCCTCATTTGTGATGCACCTGCTGCAGGCTGGGCCTCTGCTGGAGCCTGGAGAGGTAGACAGTGCCGTGGACACTGCCCTGCCCGGCAGGAAGGGCCATCCCGGCTCCTTGGTCCTGTGGTGCAGTACAAAGGGCTTGGGAATGGGCAGAGAGGCCTGTCCAGAGGGTGAGAGGGGGGCACAGACAGCAGGGTCCTCAAGAGCAGGGAGTGAGGTGGGGCCCGTAGGGGATGGCATCCAGTGAAAGGCAGCGCAGCTCAGGCTGGCAGAGCCCCTCCCTGGAGCCTCTGCTCCCCTAGAGGAACAGAGACCCGGCCACTGAATCAGGCCACCAGCTGGGAACAGGGAGACCTTGGGAGGGAGGCCTCGGGTAGGATGCTGCTTCAGAATCTGAACTGACGACTCTGTGGGGTCCATCATCCAACTGGCCAGGATGCTGAGTGTGAGGGGCAGAGAGACCCAGCTCCCAGAGCCCAGCCTACACCCACCTCGGCGCACAGTGGCGCAGCTGGCAAGCGGATGTTTAAGCCTTGCGTCTGCCTCTCGAAAGACAGATGCTGGCATCTCCGTGGGTTTCCATTTCACTTACCTAAAGCTGAGAGTGAAGAGGAACAATTAAAGACAACCTGAGGCAACCCCAAATATTATCCATCAAGAGCATCACATCCAATCCTGCCAGCACATTCATCAAAACGTCAGTTACTGCAAATACGGTTTTATCTTATTAATGCTAATTTCTCCATGGAAAGACTGGTGATTTTACCTTTCAGTGGCTATCAAGGTGCTGGAAGAAAGGCTGTGCATTTTAATCCAGCAGTCCACCTTATTTATCATGAGCAGAGCCACCTGCCTATTTCCTGTGGCCCTGGTCCTAGGAGGTCCCTCCTTCCTGGCGGGGCTGGGGTGACATCCCCAGAAGGAGGCCAACACTGCCTTTTCCTTCCCTGGCTGCAGCGTGGGGCCCCTGGAATGGTTCCTCCCTGCAGGGCACCAAGGTCCTGGGAGTGGAGACTGGGCCACATGAGGATGGGGTTGCCTGGTAGCTGCAGAGCTCCTGGGGCCTCAGGGCCACCCCGATTCTCCCCTCTGGAGTTCAAGCCCTCCATGCTGACATGCAGGATGCAGGTCGCGGGGAGAAGGGACGCCTGGGAAGATGATCCGGGGAGTCAGAAATCAAGAGACTCCTTGTCAGAAATGCACGGTGCAGGCCGGTCAGCAGGCTGGGAAAACATGGCCGATAAGGACATGAGGGACTGCTGCGCAGGGAGGGAAGGGCGCCTGGCCTGGGGACGGCCTGGGTGCCTTGAGTGTCCAGAGGCCATTGGCCTGGGGCCCTCGCAGCAGGTCCTCAGCTGGGTCCCTCCTCTCCAACCTGAGCCACGAGCTGGTCCCAGCACTGCCTTCTCTTTCCGAGCTGAGCACACACAGGCTGCAGAGACTCAGGTGTGGGCAGGGTGAGGGCCGAGGCCCCAGGAGCGCAGCTCTGCCACTGCCCTGTGGGTAGCAGAGGTGCAGAGTGGCCTGCGGCCTGCAGGGCAGCTAGGGGGCAGTTAGGAGTGGAGGTTGCAGTCCTCAGAGGACCTGGGGAAGGCGGGGAGGAGGACTGGTGCACAGCACAGGACAGGCGGGTCTGTAGCTGGGGAGCCACCGGCCAGTAAGAGAGAGGATCGGCCGCGGCGTTCTCCTGCTGCACACCGATGAGTCATTGTATATTGTCACTAGAAATGAGTAAGGCAAAGGCCCTTCCTGTTTCCTTGCGGCTTCTGCTCCTGAGACATCCCAGCCAGGAGCCGTGTGGGAGGCCCGCTTCACCCGCTCCGAGCAGGATATCCAAGCTGCCCCCTGTGCCTGAACCAGGCCGGCTGCCCTAGCAGAGGGTCCCGGGTGGGTTGGCCCCCTGCCTCCCAGCACCCTTGTCCCTGTAGCAGAGCACAGGGGCTCCAGAGTGCTGGGTCTGTGCCACCATGCCAATGTCAGCTTCCTCGCAGCTCAGTGTGGCTGTGACAGAGCTGAGGCACAAGCCACAGTGTGGGGCCTAGAGGAGCACCCGATGCTGAATGAGGGTGACCCCGGCTCTGAGTGCAGGTGGCCCGGTTCTGAGTGGGGGCTGCCCTTGTGCTGTGTGGGGGTGGCCCCGGCACCGAGTGGGGGTGGCCTGGCTGGAGTCCACGGAGCCCCTGGGAACGTGAGGACCTTGGGAGCACCAGCTAGTGTAAAACCTTTGGGAAAGGTAAAGAGGACTGGATCCCACAATCTTCACGTCACCTGAGGGAGACCCACTAGCCCCGGCTCTGGGTGTTCAGCCCACACTGCCCCACGGACACCTGTGGCCACACCCACCTGGAGTCGCCACGGTGCCCAAGACCACAGTACACCTTGAAAAGTGACTCCGTGTGCAAGTCACTGCTGCACTTCTTACCACGCTGTCACCGTCCCAATCAGCAGAGCTGCCTGCACCCCTCCCTGGGCAGGCTCCCAATTACACTGAGGGGCACCAGGCCCCCCAAGAGGCCTGTCCTGCAGAACAATGCTCCCCCTGCCTCTGGCTAGCTCTGGCCTGCACAGGGCCACCTGCTGTGGGTGAAGGCCCAGGGGCCCTGGGCAGGGCATTCATCTGGCACAGCCAGCTCTCCGCTATGGCCTGCAGCCCCTCATCCTCCCTTTGCGTGGGGTCACAGATGGGTGAGGCTCCCTGGCGCCTCAAAGTGAAGTGACACCCAAAGGCGTTGATAACAGGCTGAGAGTTGATCTTGTGCCCTGGCCCCTGGGTTGTACTGTCCCAAGTACTAGAAGTGCGGGGCTCTTTGCGTCCCGGGCGTCATCACCTTCTCTGTCCAGGTCCCGGCCCTATGGTCATTGCCTGGTTTGATGCTACTTTTTCTAAGGGTTTCCTTGTACAACTCGATCCCACACCTTGGCATCTCGGCCCGTGGGGTCTCAGGCAGAGCTGGAACTACTCTGCCAGCTTCACGATGCAGTTGGGAGCTTCAGGTTTGCAGAGGGGAATTTGTCCATCCTGTGCTTCACGACTCCCGGAGTTCTTTCACATGCCGTGGACAGAGAATGGAGGAGCCTTTCTCTCAGTTGCAGGTCTCTTTTATTTTTGCTATAAATAGAGATCAGTTTTGCTGGTCATCCCCTACCCTGGCAGCCCAGGTCTCTGACTGGGTCAGCATCGCCCGTACCCCTGCCCTGCAGCGCCCTTGGGGTTCCTGGGTTCGGCATCCACGCCTGGCTCTGCTGGCCTCTCCCACCTGGAGGTGGCTCTGCACGTCCGGGCAGGACCTTGTGTGCTCTTTCCTATCTGTGCAGGGTGAGCACCAGGTGAGAATAGAACCCGCCACCTGGATTCCCGTCTCCACCATTGTCTGCTCCAATTTTCAGGCATTCTCGGGGACTCCAGATGGCTGCAGCTTTGAGTGAGTGGACATGAAGTGGGGGAGCACAGTCCTACCCCCAGTTCTCAGTGCCCCATTTCTCTTCTCTCACTGCCCTGGCCAGGATCAGGGCACGAGGGTCCCAGGAGTTTGGGCCCGGGATCCCACTTTACCACTGGGTTGGTTCTGTCTGAGGAGCAGTGCTGGCTCACTGCTCTGCCTTGTGGATGTTTCCTACCTCACAATTGGTTCCCCTGCCCCCGGTGCAATCTGTCCACTGTCGCCTGAGTTCCAGGGCCCTGTCATTGCCGTGGTATCACTGGTAACGAGGTGTCACAGGAGGCAGCCACCTCACCAGGGCCCTGAGCAGCCTGAGATGGTCACTTTAGCAAAGAGCCAGGTGTGGGTCCGCCTCCCGCCCTTGCCTCGCCCCTGTGCCCTAGGTGCGGTGTCTGCAGGATGGAAAGGGCTGCTCAGCCCACCTGGTCCTCCTGGACTCCCCCAGGAGCCCACGTTCCCGCAGCACAGGTGGCGAGAGGACCCTGCCCACGCCACAGATGTCTCTTCCCAGAGCTGCACCCACATGTTCACACTCACCTGCAGCTGGGCCGGCTGCCTGCACTGGACAGAACCTCCCAGCAGCCAGGGCATGGAGAGCAATGACCAAGGTCTGCTTGCTGCCCTCCCATGGCTCCCATCTTCCTGTGGATGCTTGTGCCACAGTTCTAGGAGTGCTGCTGTCCCTCCCATGCCCATGGAAGCATGGGCAGCCTGGGCTCCTGAGGCTCCGTGCACCAATTCCAGAGGGAAGTGACCAGCGCCCCTGGCCCCGCTGCATCGCACGGCCTGGAGGCTCAGTCCATGCCCTTCTCTGCATCCCTCCTTCCTGCAGTGTCTATGGGGGGAAGGTGCCTATGCCCAGGGAAGGGGCCTCCTCCTGCCCTGGAAGGCCAGGAAGAGCTCAGGATGGGCCGCCTCCCTCTCCTAATCATGGAAAACCAACCTTGGGAGTAGGATGGGACCTGAATTCTCTGTAGTATACCTGAAGTGCTGATGACCTGCTAGGCCCATGGGTCTCTGCCCTCTGGGGTCCAACAGGTGGCGGAGCCCTTGGCATGGTATCGATGTGAAAGCAGCTGTGGAGTCTAGTGAAGAAGTCATAGGAGGCTTTCTCTCCAAGAAGGGGCTCTAATGTGGATGGCATAGCCAGCTGCATGTGCAGTGGGGCCAGAGTGGCAGGGTGAGGGCTAGCTCCTGGGATGCGGAGGGCAAGGGATGTCCAGTGCGAACCCCTGGGTGGGGCACTGTCAAGGGGGTCCCAGCCTGTGCCCCTGCCCTGCCCTGGACTGCCTACTTATCTTGAGACATTCCTTCTGGGGGCAGTGTTGGCTGCCCGGTGGGCTGGCCCTGCGTGGAGGCCTTCCTGGAGATGCCTGCACCTGCGCTGCCTCCATTCCACCTCCCTGCCTCCTCACTGACCCCTCCCTGGCCACATCCCCAGTGGCTGTGGCATCAGCCAAAGCTGTCCTGTGTCCTGGGCGCCTGCTCTGCCCTCTGGGTTTGTGGCTCCTCCTCTTGGCTCCCAGCCTCCAGCAGCACTGTTGAGGAGGCTTCTAGGTTACAGAAGGAGTGAGTTTCCAGACAGCAGTTCTAGGGCTGTCTTGTGGCCCATCATGTGGCACCCCCATGTGACATCTCTTGCAGTTTCAGATGGAGGATGACGGATGGGTCATTTACCTACCCAAGATCAAGTAACGGGGTCATTGCTGCACCTCTGTACCCCCGCTGTGAAGAGATCCTCACATCCTTGTGGAAGGAAACGGGGTCACCTCAGTCTGCCTCAGGCCTGCCACTTGTCCGGAACAGCTCCTGCCCCAGCAAGGGACAGCAGAGAAGTCCTGGGGACACAGCACAGAACTTGTGGCCATCCCTAGAGAGCCGTGTCCCAGATTTGTCATCTTTAAGACAACAAAGCCATGAGTCAGAGGAGGACCCTTGGCCCTCTCGGCCCCACTGTGTGTCTCGGAAGCATGGCAGACCGGGCACTTCTTGTCTGGACATGCTGGGCTGTCTGCCCCCACCCCTGCTCCTTCCCTGTAACACTGGCTATGGTGTGGATCCCTCTATAACCCAACCATGGCTCCCACATCCTGGGACCCCAACAGCTCTGCTTAGTGTTCAGGGACCCCAGGCCACCTGCTCAATGTCCAGGACCCCCAGGACACTTGCTTGGTGCACAATGGCCTCAAAAGACTTCCCCAGTTGGCAGGTCTGGGTCTGGCCACAGCCAGGGGTGAAGACGGGACTCTGTGTACACAAAGCACTTTCTGAGAGCAGTCCATTTTGTAAGGTTTCCCACTGGGGATCTCCTGCACCCCCTCACTTAGATGTGGGGTCTTTTCTCAGCCAGGTCTTTGCCTCAAATACTTTAAATTCAGATGTTGACTGGGGAGCTACAGGAGTGGCCCAGCCCAGAGCCGCAGGGGTGGGGAGGACATGGAGGACCCTTCTGCACGGACCCCAGGCCTGCAGAGAGGGTCATCTTTATTCAGAAGTCTGAGCGATGAGTTCTTCGTAGACCTGTCAAAAGTGATACAATAAGTAAATAATTTTGAAAAACGGCTTTCCTGCAAATGCGTTTTTAACCACTCCAAGGGGCTGCATCTCAAGAGTCCAAATTTCAGATCCGATCAGTGTTCTTTCTGCCACTCCCTGGGCCTGCCGTCCTTGGAGCCATAGTGGCCCACGGCACTACGTCCCCCTGAGGCCCGATCTGGGGGTGATCATGGACGGACGGAGGGACACACACACACACACACACACACACACACACACACACTGTCCAGAGATCCTTGTCCATTCATTGGCAGTGTTGAGAAATCATCTAGAGTGATCACTTGCATATGTGCTCCTGTATCCCCCTGACAGCACTTTATGACACTAAGAAAATACATCAGTGTCAGTAGAAGCCACTGATTACACCAGATATCCCCAGTGTTGCGTGTATTTGTGTGTGTGTGTGTATGTGTGTGACAGTGACAGCGACAGTGAATAGCACAATACTCTGGTCTTTTCAGCCAGCCCAGGTGGACTTTCACAGAGCACACACTGTCAGTTTTCATGTTTTGGCTCTTCCCATGGGGCTCATATGTGTGTATGTGTGTGTGTATGTGTGTGTGTGTATGTGTGTGTGTGTGTGTGTGTGTGTGTGTGTGTGTGTGGTGATCAAGTCTAAGAACTATTTGCGTAGCTATAGAACCTGAAGATGTTCTTTTTCTTAATTTTTTTCTTTTTTGAGTTATGCTTTACATTTCACTCTTAAGTCCAGGGCCCACTTCGAGTTAATTTGTGGTAGGATGTGAATTTTAGGCGAAGGTTCAGTATTTTTGCTATATCCTCCACATTCTTTATATTCTTTACAAAGTTAGCATCACGAGACTCAGGGCTGCCTAGAGACTAACAGCTGGCATTGTCCCCGGCAGGGCGCTTTGCCCAGGACCAAGGCAGCTGGTTGCTTAGGCTCTCTGGCCTGGCCCTGCCACCACCCACAGGACCACCTGCCAGCAGCTTTCCGCCTGCTGTTCACGTAGGTCTCCCAACCCGGGCTGTCCCCTCGTGTACTGAGGTCCTCTCTGAGGACGAGTACCAGCACTGACAACTTCTCTGCACACGGATCGATATCTTGGGGAGGTTTCACTTTTCAGGAGGACTGGGAATGTATTATGCTTCGAACTTCAGGTTGTGCTATGTTGTGTGTGCCCCTGGGGCACTGCTCACCTGTGCTGTGTGTCAGGCTCTGCGCGTGTCCATCAGACTCATTTGTCCAATGTGCACTGCCCACTTCCCACCCCTGGCTGGCCCTTTGCCTGGCTCCAGCTGGCCAGGAGGCCTGCGTGTGGGTCCTGTCTGCGCTGAGGGTCATCTCCTCCCTTCTGGCCGTCGCCGTCTCCTTCCCATGCTTTCTGAGGCGTTGCTCTGAGGCCGTGAACACACGGGACGACGGCCAAGTCGGCCTGCTAGACTGATCTTTCTATCTGTGTGCAGAGCTACTCTTTCCAGCTGTGTTTTTGGGTTCAGGGTTCATGTTTCATTAGCTGTTGTTGTGCCTGCTTCTCATGTTTACTAATGTCTCTGTGTTGTTCAGGCAACTGCACCAGGTGAGAGGTGTGAGTAGGACTGCACCTTCCTAGGTACCCGGGAGATTGGGGTCCCACAGAGCCACACCCTTGGACCCCCTTGCCTCTGGCCCAAGTCCCTTGGTGCCCAAGAAGACGCAAGTGAGTGGACTATGGGCACCAGTCACCCGAGAGCACAGATGGTGAACTGGAGGCCCCCAGCCCACGCCCGCCCAGCTGCTGGGCGGCAGCACAGCCGACAGAGCCAGCCAGATGCCCAGCGGCCATGCCAGGCCAGCCCTGCCCACCCGCAGGTGCTTCAGATTCCAAACAGTAAATGGACCCAACGATTAGAAGTGAACGCTTGCGAGCCGTGCGAGGAGGCCGTTCATCTTTTCAAACACTCCCCTTGAGGTGCATATGCATTATCCAGCATTTATCTTTACTGTTCTGCGCTGTAGCAGCCAATCAAAAAGCCAGCCAATCTTCCTGACTACAAAACCATCTACTAAAACATTTTTATACAATGCAAATGCTCAAGATTTATCGTCTCCGGTACCCATAACTTAAAATGCATTAGGCTGGTGTTATCAATTTTAATAATAGGCTTCCTAGCTAAAATCTGGATCGACGTCACTGGGTTTCTCAAAATTTCATTACTAGACTTATTCAAAACACAATATCCCGTGAAGAAAGCACATTTCTCCTGTCTAGCGGGAGCGACTCTGCCCATGCCTGCTGAGGACCCTCTCCCCCTTCGGTCTCTACCTCGACCTTGCAGCCGAATGCCAAAAGCAGGGTCACTTCTCCAGACTACCGGAATGATTGTAATGTCAAACAGCAAGAGCCATTTCCTCCGCAGGGTCCCCTGGTCCCCACAGGACATCTGACAGACCAACAGGCACCCCACAGGGGATTTTCACTCCCCAAAAGCCACAGGGGCTTTGTGCCTGCAGGCTCATGCTCAGGAACATGTACCATGAGCCAAAGCCACCCCTCAGACAGAAACCAGCCACAGAAGCCCACTGCAAGGTCAGAGGAGGGGCCGAGGTAGCCTTGGAATGTAAGAACCTTCCCAGGGACTTGGGCGGTGGATCCCCAGGTAGGAGGACAGGAGCCCCAGCCTGGGTACCAGGGCACCTGCCCCATACCTGCCTCTGGCTCAAAGGCTACACCTGGCCTTGCTGGTCTTGTCGGGTGACTGACAGCAGCCAGCCACACAGGTGAAGTCACACAGGACTCAGGCTCAGACCTGGGCCTCCCCTGAGGTCCTCCTGTGACCCTCCAGTAGGTCTGCTGCTCAGCACATCTGCAGAGAAAAGCGACCCGGGGCTGAGGCAGACAGCCATGCCTCACATGTGACTATGGCTAAGGACTCCAGCTTACAAGAGAAAGACAGAGAGGAGGGAGAGGGGGGAGAGAGAGAGGAGGGAGAGGGGTAGAGAGAGGGAGAGAGGGAGAGAGGGAGAGAAAGAGAGAGGGAGAGGGAGAGGGGGAGAGGGAGAGAGGGAGAGGGAGAGAGGGAGAGAGAGAGAGAGGGAGGGAGGTGGTGCCGCTTAGCACTGCATGCTGAGTGGCCCTGCCTTCCTCGGCCGAGCCCGTCTCTGCTGGTGCCAGCCCAGACAAGTGTCTGTGCCCATGCCTGGGACTGTCCCCAGATGTCCCCAGCTCAGCCCACTGGTGCTAATGAGTCCTCTCTCCACGAAAAGACAGGGAGAAGACAGGACAAGGCAGCTGCCCCCTCCCGTGTGTGTAAGTCTTACAATCACAGGCACGTACGATATGCTTTATTCGGAACCTTGTGCTCCCAAGCAACCTGTCTCTCTCTTCCTCTCCCTCTCCCTCCCTCCCCCTCCCTCCCTTCTTCCCTCCCTCCTCTGTCTGTGCCTCTCCCTCCCTCCCCCTCCCTCCCTTCCTTTCTGTCTCTGTCTCTCTCCCTCCCTCCTCTCCCTCCCCCCCTCCTCCAGAGCAGCCCACACTTGGACACTAGGTTGTGATGCCTCCTTCCCAAGTGGAATTTAGGGGCCAGAGCCACTGGTGGAGCCTGTGTCGGCACGCGGCCTGCAGAGCATCCTAATGAGTGTCCTTCCGCAGGGTCCCCTCGTGCTCCTCTCATTCTTCCTCCTCTTATGACCCAGGGGACCTCTGCTTATTACCCTCGCCAAGCCCTGACCTCAGAAACTCTGGCACCAGGACCTAAGGTAGCAAAGCTGAGAAAGTGGCTTTGGAAGTGCCCCGCTGACCAGGCCTGACCCGATCCCCTGAGGATAGGGGCGGGAGGGGGTGCTCCAGCGGCCACTGGGTGCTCTCCAGGCAGAAGGAGCACTCCTGTCCCGCAGGACAGCGAAGCAAATCCTTGAAGGGTGCAGCCCTGGGAGTGCCCAGGAAGGAAGGGTCAGGGCTTCTCTTGTCACAGACAGCCACGCGGCTTCCTGGAGCACGCCCTCTGGCTAGGATGCTGCACGCCTGCACTGTGAAAAGTCAAAGATCACAAAGGGAAGCGTGTTGTACCCGAGGTGCAGGTGCGGTGCGGCTTCCTCCCGCTGTTGGCGGCGGGTCCCACGCACAGTGAGGTTCCTTCTGCCTTCTCTGTCTGGAAAATGGGGACAGCAGCAGTTTCCCCTGGGACCCTTCCTCTGCTGTCCTCCTGGGGTGAGGTGGAGCTGCTCCCGGGGACAGCACGCGCAGACAGGGACAAGCAGGGTTCCCCAGGCTGCCTTGCCCTCCCATGCTGGAGGGAGGTTGCTGCCACCCTGTGCCCCAACACACAACAGGTGGGGTGGAAACGCTGGTCTACACTGGCTCTCAGGCAACAGGGCTAGAAGCCATAGGGACCCTGGGACCTGGATTGTGAGTCCCCTGTGTGGAGACCCGTGGAGTTCAATAATCTCTCAACAGCCCTGACACCTCTGGCTCTGTCAGCAAAGCCTGCTGCGCGATGAGGGCAAAGCTGGCCCAGGTGAGCCAGGCGTGGTGGTGCAGGCCTACAATCCCAGCTCTCAATGGGCCGAGGCAGGAGGGTTGCCCAGGCTTGTGGTCAGCCTGGGCTCCACAGCAAGTCAAGGCCAGCCTACCTTGGAGACCCTGACTCAAATAAACAAACAAACAAACAAACCTTTTGTTGCTGTGTCAACAGAGCTTTTAGCTCATCTGCTGCCGGAGGCAGCCCCAGCCCGGACCGTGGAGGAAGGGGCTGAGAGGCAGGAGTGGGCACCGGAGACTCCCAGAGGCCCTCGGGGGAGGATGTCAGGGCCAGCGAAGGAGGTGCAGCGCTGTCCCTCTGCCCGCTGAGCTGGGCCCTGGGCCTCACTGCCTTAGTTTCCCCCAGAGCCCTGTGCTCCTACAAGCTGGGCAGCAGTGCACTGGGGCTGTGTTCACCCAGGGCTTCCCAGGGAGGTGAGGATCACACCTCACCCCAAGCTGGACCATGAGGCCCTGATCCTCGAGTAGCACAGACAGCTCCGTGGGCTCCTGGTCCTGCAGCGATCATGGGCTGTCGTTGGGCGGATCCTCCCCGCTCCCTCTGGCTCCCATAACTCAGCGTCCTAGGCGGTGGCCACCTCTCCTCAAACTCCACCTCCATCCTCCGCCCTCCATCTTCGCATGACCCCCTCCCCCACACCGCCTCTCCTCCGTCTCTGGGGGTGTGAACTCCTGGGGTTAGCGGCCTCCCCAGGGTCTGTGACCTCTGGACCCTTTGCTTCTCCACAAGACCTTATTTCCAATCGGGTCGGGCGGCACCGGGCAGGGTGAGAGGCTTTGCACACTGCATCGCAGAATCCCTTCCTCCGGCCCAGCCAGCGTGGTGGCAGCAGGAGGCCGGTCAGCAGCGCCCCTGGAGAAGCTGCCCTGTGGCTGCCGGGGGAGGACATCCCTGGGTGCAGGGAAAGCCGGGCTTTGCACGAGAGCACCCCGGTCTCCAGCCGATTCTCCCTGCAGCAGAGCTCCCAGCTGAGCACAAGCTAGGTTTCCAATGAGCCATTTCTGCAAATGGCCCCACCAGTGCTGCTCTAATGCCTTAGCTGGGGCCTCTGCGATGGTGAGCTGTGATCTGGTGCTCAGGCGTGAGGTCTCCAGGCCTCGGCCGAGAGGCAGGGAGGGGCAGGGTCCTGGCGACTGTCCAGCCTGGGGCCGGCCACGCACACCCGTGGTACTCACCCAGATGTCTGCTTCTCCTCTGCAAAAGTCATGAGCCCAAGATTTTACTGGAGTTCTGTTATGGTTTGTGTCTAGTTGTCCCCCGAAAGCCTCATGCAATCATGGGGCGAGGACTTCTAGAGTTTGAGAATTGAGTCCTGATCCACTGGGATTATGTGTTTTAGTACTGATGGGCTTATCAGTCTGAATACGGCTGGGACTATGGGTGTGGCATAAAGCAGACAGGCTGAGGCAGAGAGCCTGAATGTATTAATACAAAGAGAGACAGAGAGACAGACTAGTGCTGTTGCTCTCTGCTTCCCTGGCTGTTCTGTTGCCTCTGTTGCTATTGTTGCTGTTCCGCCACCATGAACGGCTGCTCTCTGCCATGTGCCTCTCTGCCTTGGGCCAGCCAAGTATGCACTGAAACCTCCAGTAACTGTGAGCTACATAAGCCTTTCCTTCCTTCATTTTGGGTGTCGGGTATTTGTCCCAGCAGTGAGAGGAGAGTAACTGAGACGAGTTCTGAGTGAGAGTTTCTCACAGATCACCCTCCGCGTCACCCCACAGCCCTGCGAATCCCAGAGCTTCCTAGGCTCTGCCCTGAGCAGGCTCCCAGGGAGCTGTCTGCCTGAGGGAGGCTGGGCAGTGTCATCCTTGTCACAGGCAGAGCCCTGACGTCCTGCACCAGAGACGGCAATCCACAGTCGGGGCTCTCACGGGAGGCACTGGAGGCCGGGACCCCGGGTCTCCTGGGGACAACAGTCCTGGAGCCCAGGAGCTGGCCCTGCGGAGGGCTAGAACAGCAGCTCTAGCCTCCGCACCCTGCGTCCTGCCCAGTGGGGCCCCAGCCTATGGGATACTTCTGGGGACAGCAGAGCCCTGGCCACTTGGGCCATGTAGGACTCTTAACTCTCCACTTGGATATCATGTGCAGCCTGTGTGCACTGGACTTGGGGACAACAGAGCCAGGTGACAATCCTGAAGCAGAGATGCCGGCGGCGCATGGCCCAGTGGCTCCTCGGTTTGCCAGAGGTGAGCCTCTGTAGCCACCCCAGGCCTGTGTGCCGACCCAGGGCCAGGGAGTGGGAGCTGACTTGGATGGTGGGTCTTGCTGCTAAATCCACAAACGTGGGCTGGCATGGGGGGAGGTAGCGGTAGTGTCTGTGGAGGAGGTGCAGGGCCTCACATGACTGGCAAGTCCCTGTAAGGCTCCCTCCTTCCTGTCTCCTCTCTGCTCACAGGCAGCCTCTACTGCCGTCTAGGGTCATTCTAAGAAAATGCCAGCTTTACAGGACTCCTGTGGCTGTCCCTGCTGGCCCTCCACTACGTGCACCCCTAGCATTCCACACAGCTTTGAGAGGGCTGCGACTCTCTGGAGTGCAGGCCGCTATCGCCTCACCTCAGCCCTGTGTGACCCAGACAGGATGAGAGGACTGCAGTAGCTCCCTCACCATCTGCGGCACCAGAGGAGTCTGGACCGCTTAGTAGCGGGATCCGTGTGGAGGGGGAGCCTGGTGTTTGAGGCCTCCAGCGCCCTCCCTGTCCAGCTCTCAGGGGTGTCCCTGGCTCTTCTGCACTCCCATGGCTGCCCTGGACTGGTGGAAGCTGTGCAGAGCTGAGTTTGGCTCCAGGGAAGGCTGAGTGCTCCTGAGAGGGTGGCACTGCCAGGGAGGGCAGATGAGCGGCCCTCTGTGTGTCCTGAGGTCCTGCTTCTGCCAGGAACAGAGACGCTGGCCTCCCTGGCAGGCGCCGTGGGAGCTCACGCTTGTGCCGCCCCGCTCTCTGCCAGCCTCCCCAGCCCCCTACCCCAGCCCAGTGGAGATGCCAGGTACAGGCAGGGTGCACGCAGGTTCTCTGCCTTGGTCCTGCTGACGAGGGCCCTGGGGACTCTTCAGGACCATGAGAAGCCCAAGCATGCTCCTGGCTGGCCAGCAGAACCCAGGGCAGAACGGGAGGCTGAGACTAAGACGGGCAGATCCCAGGGTAGGTGGAGCAAGGCTCAGGCAGTGGTGCTGTGGTCAGTTGGAGCACTGGGGCTTGGGGTCAGCCAGCCCACAGGACCTGACCATCTGCCTCCGTGGCTCTCGGTGCCCTTTCCTGGGACAGCTCTGAGGGTCCTGTGAGATGGCGGAAAAGCCCACAGCAGCCTTGGCCGGGCACAAAGCTGCAGCTCCCAGGTGATTGTGATGGGCACCCGCTACCTCATGGTGGCCGAGCGTGGCCTCCCCTGTGAAGGGCTGGATCATGGCATCTGGGCACGACTTGTCATGGCTAGCCATAGGTCCAAGCAGAGCAGAGCCGCATGCCTCGTCCAGATCTGTGGAACCAACAAAACCAGGGGACCCATGCCCTGAACCCCAAACAGTTGCCTGGCTGTTCACTGGTGACCCTGCTGGTTGCCCCCAGCATGAGTGACCATGGCCACACCACCCGGCCTCAGGGGAGCCCCCACGGCCTCGGCAGGCCCCAGCCCAGCCTGCAGATGGAACCTGTGTCCTGGGAGGCAGGAGTTGAGTTCCCTTCTCTCGGAACCCAGCAGCCTGCTTCCCTGCACACGACGAGGCTTGTCCCAGTTTCTAGGCTCTGGGGACAGCTTGGCCATTAGGAAGGGGGCTGGAGCAGGGAGAGCAAAGCTGTTTGGGCAGCTGGGCGGGCGGCCTCCATCTCCGGTGGGAGGCTGCCTCCTGCGGGCCGTACTGTCCCGCTTCCCGGAGCCGCCCGCCTGTCTGCTTCCAAGTTGGGCTGATGGCCTCACGCTCTGATTGCTGATGGCTTCTATTTAAAGCAGCACCAGAGGAGGAGGAGGAGGAGGAGGAGGAGGAGATGGCGGAGCTGGAGCACCACAGGTATCCAAGCCAGAGCTGAGAATGGAGTTTCCGTGGAGCAGGACTCCTGGGGCCAGGGCCTCGCTGATTGGCTAAGCACTGCAGTCCTGGGCTGAGCATGGGCGGGTCAGGGGAGCAGCAGAGAAGCAGCTGATGTTTTAGGACAGTTGGGAGAAAGTGCTGCCAGGGTTGCAGCGAGCAGCTGCCGCAAACGCAGCCTCAGACCCACAGAAGTGGGCCCCCCGGGGCTCGGCTCCGAGGCCTCAAGGCGGGGTCCACGCAGGCTGGCACTGTCTGCAGAATCCAGCACTGACTTTGGCCACCTGGGCCCAGGGACCTGGCCACCCGGCTAGCTATTCACATCCCTGTGGTGGCTTGTTGGCGCTGGACATCAGCAGGCCGCTGGGGCTTCTCAGGTCTCATGGCTCTATTCCACCCTGCAGGGTCCCCATGAACAGACCTTGCTGCCTGGTACAGCTGGGGCTCTGGGGACTTGCTGGACGGCAGCTGGTGTGGCACTGGGCGTGGGTAGGAGACATGCTCAGGGCACAGCCCTTGAGAGTCCCTCGGGTCACTCCACTTTGCCTAGGTGGAAAGCAGAGGGCTCGGCTTCACTCATTCTCCATGGAAAGACAGACACTGAGGCAGCTGGCTGGGCTCAGACGGCAGGGGCAGAGGCAGGCCCTGCAGGCTGTGAGTGCCCTGAGTGGACCAGGGTGATTGTGCCTGCTGGAGAAAGGGCCGGGCCTGTATCCCAGGTGGTTTACTCTCCATGACCCCCCGCCCCCCGGGCTGAGACTCAGGTCCCATACAGGCTGAGACCCAGATGGGCATGGTTTCAGATCCTGGTGTCCCAGCTGGGAGCTCTGCATCTGCCCGCTGGACATAGGCAGGGGCCTCTGCAGAAGGCCACCTGCCTACCACGGGCTGGGCTCCTGAGGCCTGGGCACCTGCCTGGCTGCTGGGCCATGTGCCTTGCTGGTGGTGGCTTTGTGGGAGCTTCTCCTCCTCCTGTTTGCATGGATGAGGCCGAGCTCTGAGCTGCAGGCAGCTAGCTCCTTCCCTCGGGGACCTTGGATGGGCGAGTACGGGCGGGCATGCCTTTGTAGCCATCATCCCTGGGCACTGGCTGGGTGACCAAGACATGAATGGAGGGCCTTAGGCGATACACATGGCAGTGTCCAGGGAGGCACCTGCCCTGGGCAGGGACCTGGGCCCTCCCCAGCAGTTCTGGTGACAGGTGCCACCTCCCTGGACCACCTGACAAATAAGACATTTGTTCTCCACCCTGATGCTGCTTCGTGACATGATTTATGGCCTTATTACAGAGCCCTCTGAGAGGTATGGATTTTTTACAATACAATTTACATTTTGGGGAAATTGATCATAATCCTATCGTTACCCAGGGCAAGATGAGGACAGGAGAATGAAACGGCCACTCTCCCAGGGGCCAGCAGGTGCACAGAGAAACAGAGCCACTGGCTGGCCACCACCAGGACTCAGCTGGGGTCCGTGTGGCCACATGTGGAAGGCCAGTGCCCAATAGTACAGTGGCCTCTCAAGGAACTATGACTTGGCAGGTACCAGCACCCAGGGCCGTGGGGTCCAGCCAGGTCCAGCCACTGGCTGCCACCCTGGATTGATGGGGTCACAGGGCTCCTTGGCAGAGGGTGCTAGAGGGACACATCCGTACCTGAAGCCCTCCCCCCCACTGGGTGTCCGTGCTCCTTTGCACTGCCCTGGGGAAACCGGGCCAGCATGGGTCCCGCTCACTAATAGGAAAGCCAGCTCAGTGATGTAAAGTGGCTGCCACCATCCTCAGCCCATCAGCGCTGGAGTTAATAAGGCCGAGGGACACTTGTGGGGGGACCACGGGCAGGAAGCTGCTCTGCAGCTTGCTGTCCCTAACTGGAGTTTATTATTTGAGTGACTATATGAGATGCTGTGATAAGGTCTTTCTCAATTAAATGCTAAACCTCAATAATAGCTATAAATATTCATGACAATAACAAGTCACGTGGACACCGGCACGAGGGTGGAGCCCAAGCTCTGGTGCCTCCTGGGCCATTGCCCCCTTCCCTGTCCTCCTCTTGCTCTGCCCCTCAGATCATCCAGGCTCACCCTGGGCCACCCCCAAAGGACGTGGCTTCTCGTGCACCTACCTGTCCCAGGATGGAGGAGGTGACAAGTCCAGGTCCAGCACCACTGTGAGGACTGCAGCCCCTGGCAGGGAGGTGGACGTCGCGTCCTGGTCAGGCTGGGTGGGGTGGCCCTGCAGCTCTGTGGCTGCCTGAGGGACAAACAGGAAGCATCAGGCCACGTCCCAGCAAGCCCAGGGAGGCAGTGGAGAGGCCATGTCAGGCTGAGCTCCTCCAACGCTGCACTTCTCCCAGATTCTTTTAAATTAGCTTGTGTTAGTGCATGCGTGTGCGTGTGGTGCGCAGGTTTACGTCCTTCTCAGAGGTGGGCATGTGGCTCTGCGCATCTTCACCGCCTCATTCCACCTTCTCTTCCCTCTCTGCCTTGTCCCTCGAACTCTGCATCTTATTTACAAAAGATCTATCTCCCTGTTTTCTGCTGTCCATTTTATATTTTGGGTTTTTAAAAAATTATTTATACTCTCGGTTTCTAACGTAAGGTAATATATGGGATAGTTTAGCTTGGGTGTCTGATTTATTCTATTCTGATATTATGGTCTCTGGTTGCATCCATTTTTCTTTTTTTTTTTTTTTAAAGAAAAATCTGTTTTTCAATTAAATTTTTTTTTATTTTTTAAAGAATACAAAATTTAAACAAAGTATGAGAAGTGATACAGAATTTCATTACACAAAGTAGTAGGATGGGGTCAGGGATACAGCTCAGCGATATAGCGCAGCAGCATAAACGCCTGCCAGCAAGGCCAGCAAGGCCAGCAAGGAGAAGGTCCCAAGTTATGTCCTCGGGACACAAAGAAACAAAACAAGACAAATCGGAAAAAAAAAAAAAATAAAATAAAATAAAGAGCAAAACCCAAGGTACTATGCATCCAGCAATGGTTGATGTGCTGAATGATATTATCTTGGGATGAACTTCTTAGGTTCCCAGATACAAACACTCAGGATTGATTTTTCTTTTCTTTCTTTTTTTTTTTTATTTCTTTTAAAGAAAGGTATAAGAAATTAAAAAGAAGAAAAGTAAGAGCACTGAGTGCTCCTTTTGAGAGAGCAGCAGAGTCGCCCAGGCGATTCTCCCAGGTATCCTGCACCCACATAAGCATCTCTCTCCCTTCTCTTTCATCCTCTTCCCTGTCCCCATTGTCCCTTTCCCAGCATCCCTTGCACCTTGCAGATCTCCTGGGCTCCTTCAGGCTCTCACGCTAGCTAGGCGACGCGACATGTGCACATGCGGCCTGACACCTTCCACTTGCCGACCTGCAGGGGACTTGCTTTCGTCTTTCCTCACACCGAGCTGCACTCCCTCCTGCGGGACACTGCGTTTCTTCATCCGCTCACCATGCAGGCTGCTCCCTGCCGTAGCCAGGATTGTGGGTGTGCCGGGGCCATGGCCACGTGATGCCCTCACTCCCATGGGAGGACACCCTGAAGGGGGCCTGGGTGCAGTGGGATCTGCGGGTTCCATCTTGGGGCCTGCGGTTGGCCTCCTCTTTTGTTCTGACCTGATATTTGTGTCTGGCCAGCACCATGCTGCTGTGTCACTCTGGCTTTGTAGCATGACTTAGACCCAGGAATACTATGTCTTCTGCTCTGGTTCTGCTACCTGGGACAGCTTTGCTACTCGGGGTCTCTTCTGGCTCCACACCCTCTTAGGGCTCTTTTCTCTGGTTCTGTAAAGAACTGAAGATACTGAGCTGAGCAGAGGTGGCTGCAGCTTAAAGCTCGGCTTAAGAGGGAAGCACCCTACGTGGTGACCCCTGGATGAGGAGCAGCAGGAGCCTACACGTAGCTGTGAGGTGTGTAGATCTCAGGAGACAGCAGCCACTCGGGGTAGAGGGGTGCCTGTGGCCCCTTGCTGGGCAGCTAGCTTTGGAGACAGACGTAGAAGAGGACTCTTGCCCCGGCACTGTTCTGAGTAGAGAAAGAAAGGCTTCTCAGCTGCAAGGCATGGAGGCACAGCCTAGGTGACATGGGGCGCAGCGGGGACAGGCCTCGGTGCCTGAGTCCTGGCACAGCCATCGTCATGGAGACAGCTATGGCCTGTCAGCCACAGGACCTGCCACCTACCCTGTGCCCTACCACTGCCTCCAAGCCACACCCACCCCGCCTCACCTAGTCCTGATGGCTGAGTCTGGGCTGGATCCTCACCAGGTGCCCCAGCCACAGCCCTGCAGCCCTCTGTGGCCAAGGTTAATGCTGAGAATGTGGTCTCAGCAGGGCATCCTGAGAGCTGGACGTGGGATGGGCTGTTTCCATGGTACACAGTAGGTCCTCAGGGAAACAAGGCACTGGGGGTTCTCCTGAGAGCCAGGGGTCCCCCCCGCCTGATCTGCTTCTTTATGGGGGACGAGAGGCGGGCAGTGCCTACCCATCTCCCTGTTTAGGGCTCTGTGTTTCACCCACGGGCTGCTGCCTGCCAAGAAGCGGGGCTGGAGAGGCACAGTGGGTGGTCCAAGAACGAGGAGATCCAGTGCTGTAAGTGCCCAGTGCCCCTACCTCCAGTTCTGTGTCGGCAACCAGGGCCCTCCCAGCTGCACCTGGGAGCCGGAGCCCCAGCAGGACAGGGCAGGTTGGGTACTCTTCTGGAAGCCCTGTCTCCAGAGGAATGCCTGCCACATGCTGTGTGACTCGCCTCAGAGCTCCCAGGAGCCCACCCCCCAGGCTTGTCCTTACTTGACCAGGTTGGGGATGACTGCCAGACACAGTGTCGACTCTTCAGCACCACAGCTGTGGGGGGAGTGGGAGCGGGAGCGGGAGCAGGAGCGGGAGCAGGAGCGGGAGCAGGAGAGGGAGCAGGAGA